>APFE030966513.1:166574-191692 GCA_000404065.3 Pinus taeda
GAAACATCATAGTGTTGGGTGATCTAGCTTTTCATGAGGTGAAGAGGGCTTTCATGCTGGGAGGATGGCGTTGGGTCAGACCAATGGGTTGTAATCCTCTCTTCTATTACTTCTATCATTAAAGCTATTTGAGTTTTCCTCCATATTCTTGTATATTTCTTAATCTTGTATTGATATATGCATTTGTATGGTTAATATATATTTGATCCTATATTGTTTATGGTTATAGATCTCTATGCTTTGATGGTATTATTCTGCTTTGACTCTATAGATGTTTCTTTGAAGCGAGACAAGAGAGGAAGGAGTGTCAAATCTCTATCAAAGGAGGGAGGAAACAAACAAGGAGCCAAGTGAAAGACTGAGGTTGGTACTCTCTACTTCTCTCTCATCTATCTCTCTTAAAGGAAAACACAAGTAACTTTAGCTTGTTTGTTTCTAAGATAGCTACCCGTCTTAGTGGGACTAGCAGCTCTGAATGGACACTAGTTTTCCCAGTAACACTCTCCTCTCATCCCTTGCTCCATGGAAACTAACTCCAAGTTTGGAAGGCCATTCAATACCCTCATTTATGACAAAACCACCTCCATTTCCTATACATTGAGCACCCATAATAGGGATCAAGGGGTTGGAATTTGAAGATTGTAGAGAAATACTGTTGGTTTGAGATTTGAGCTCATGTCAAGTAATTTTATGCTGCTCGATTGGTGTGCTTTTGATGTGGCGAGGATTGGACTGAAGTTGGAGGAGTGACACAAGATCGAACTATATTGGGTGAAACTCTTCCTTTTACATTAATAAAGAGTTTATTCCTTTTCTCATATTCTTTTCCATATCTATGATGATTATGTGTTTCAATATCCTCGATTCCATTGGTTTATAGTAGATAGATCATGTATGCTTTGATCGTTTTTTGCTTCTGTTTCTGTTGATACAGATACGAGTTGAGCAGGTTTACTTCAAGTGGGAGCAATGGGATAAATTCAAAGGGGACTAAGGAAGAGAAAGACTACAAGTAAGTTCCTTCATCTCGTCTACCTACTATATGAAAAGGTTAAACTACTTTCTTTTTGTTGTTCTAGGTGTAGCTACCCACCTAGGGAAAATGTATTTATCTGTAGATGCAAATTCCATATAACAAATTGGAAACCATACTGGAGAACGACTGCCATTCTTGGTGGCTTACCCTCATCATATTACACTCTCTTGATTTGACTCTCTGGCACCACTGCAGTGTTGGTCTTGACACAATACACTGCAGAGTAGCCCCTACCTTAGAGACAGTGCATTGCAACACATTGTCTCCCACTCTAGCCTACGTTGATTCCTCTTAGGCTAAAAAACCCACCTTTGGCTTGATTTTTCTGAAGTTGCTTTTGTTTTTGTTTGCCGAAAGATCAATGATTCTTGTGGTTCTGAAATCAAGTTGTATTTCTCCTCCTAGCCCTACTTTGGCCTTGATTGTTTAGTGTTTCTTAAATGATTTCTTTATCATTGTCAATTCATTGTCAAATTTAGCTTATAGTCGATTAATCTTTTCTGAAAAGGAAGTGTTGTAAAGTCTTTATTTCTTTCAAAAAGGAATTATCGTAAAGTCTTTGTTTCTTGCGAAAAGTATTGATTGATTGTATGTGCATTTAGTTTCCTTTTGTTCATCTAAACATTAAAGGAAATGAAAAGAAAAACTTGCATTATGCATTTAGAGGTTTGTGTGTGCTTGTAAGAATAGTATAGGGAAAGTTGCATTAGATGTGCTCTATGATCTTTGATTAAAGATTCTGATTGCTCTATCCCTTGTAGTTAAGTTTTTCATTGTTCAAATCAAATGAAAAGAATGTTTCTCATCGTAGTTGCATTCTAGGAATTTCAAAGACATCGCGTGGTGAACCTGAAAGACAAACTCTTAAACAAAATCAACTTAAAAGTTATCTCAATTAACCTAATGGATCATTGTCACCTAATGAATAACATTTAGAGGTTCTAGGCTAGAGACGTGTTCCAATGTTGTAAAACATAGTGGTTGTCATTAATTGTCTGTGATACATTCCGAGTGTGATACCTCATTCCACGTACATAAGTATATTGTAGCTCGTCCACATACTTTTGGGTATATCGGGTGGTGTTATAGTATGAAAATTATAAAGGAATGCTCTCACTATGCGGTTTTGCATTAGACAATGCTAAGACAGATTAAGCCTCCACGTACTTTTGGGTATATATGGGAGGACTACATTGGGTTTCTATCCATCCTTAGGTAACTGAGTTGGCCGCCTTGTATACTATGGTAAACCGAAAACAGAATTTGGGGAGATTGCCTACATGTATGCTAAGTCATTGGTTTACTAAGGCAGTATATTATAGTTCACAGTTACTTGGTAATCCTTTTGCCTATATTATTCTTCTTTTGTTTTGTTATTTTATTTTGATTAAAATAAAACTAATTGACTGCAGATAACATCCTCCACGTCACTCGTTAGTTGATCTTAGGTTGAGACATATGGAAACAACTCCAGAGTCCACTTGTCAAGGAATTCCTTTTGATAGGAATCCTAGTCCTTTTCCTCCTTTTGGAAATATTACTTCTCCTTATATGGCTACATTGTCCCTTTCAGGACTTACCATTGGCTTACTAGTATGATTGTTCCCAACCTCCTTGGCCCCGCAACTGAATATTCCTACAAATGGAAAAAATAAACCTCCAATTGATCCTAAAGTTGACCCTTTACCTTCTTTGTCGGTTGTTTCTTCCTCCCCTTCTTCCTCTTGACATGGTGAAATTATTGACACTAGTAACCAGGTGGATAAGAAGAAGGAAGGGAAGAAGAAGAAGAAGAAGAAAATTCAGTAGGGGGCAACCAAGCAACCATGCCTTCGATATCCTTGCAAACTTTGTACAGGAGACCATCTTCTTCGAAATTGTTCTAGTATTCCTCAGATCTTAGAAGAATGGTCCTCTCATTCACATCATCCTGTGCCATCAACTCCTGGAGATCATGCTGGTGACACACCATAAGCTAGTGGTAGTAAAGTTCATGGAAAGAAGGGTAAAGTTAAGTTTCCCTATAGGTTGTGCAAAGGGAATCACCCCATTCACCTTTGTCCCTATCTGGATGAAGCCAAAAAAGTGTTGGATAACTGTCTTTCTTATCTGCAGTGACTTCCATCTAGTTACAGGAGGCTCTCCCTTAATCCTTCACTAATTGATGAAGTGATTGACCCAAATCAACTGTCGGTCAAACCCAATCTCTCTTAATGTGAATCCCATGAGTCTATACCTGACCAATCAAAGGTTGAGGAAATAGTTGACCTGATTTCACCTTCAGTTAATCGTCCTTTCCCATAGAGAGTGAGTATCATACTACTCAAGTTCTTTTCATTTCTTCAAATTCCAATGATCTTGGAGGCAACCCTCATGTTCCATCCAGATAGGAGAAAAATCCTCTCGTTCTCATAACTCAAGGAGGTAATTCTCTCATCCTTACGGTACCCCCTCCAAGTAGTCTGGTCACTTCCTTTGATTGGAATCGACTCACAGGATGTCGTCTTCCTTCTTATGTGCCTTCCTAGATCATAGTACAGGTTTATAATATGATTGTATCTGGCACTATTATAGATGAAGGTGCATATGTGAGTATCCTTTCCTCCACTGCTTGGCAGGTGCTCGGTTTGCCGCCACTTGTGCCCGTTACCCAGAATCTGTAGGCTTTTAACAAAGGAACCAGTCAACCATTAGGGATCCTTCCTTAGTTGCCTATTACTTTGGGAGGAAAAATTGTTTATCTCAATGTGATGGTAGTCCCAAGCCCTTTAGATTAAAATTTACTTCTTGGGCGCGACTATGTTTATGACATGGGAGCTATTGTTTCAAAACTCTTTCGAATGATGTGTTTCCTGCATGAAGTCAGAATTGTCCCGTTGACTAGCTTTCATTTCGCAGTCCAAATATAGCTTCCAGTCAACTATCTTCCCTAAACAGTCCTTTTGTACCAATGGTATCTTCCCCGCCACAAGTCAATTATGTGGCAACCTATTCCATGCCTACATCAATTGATGATGAATTATGTGATGTTGTGCAGTATGTACTGGGGGCATTGGAACCGGATCTCTCTAATCGATTCCTTGCTAAATATCCCTTCCAGAGAATTATTCTCCCATTTGATGAGAACCTCTTGGAATTCATGACATTCTATGGGTTGTGATCAAGGAATATGAGGATAGTTCCTAGTCTTGTATCAATCTCATTAAAAAATGAAACAAAGGATATGAGCATAATTCCTTGTCTTCTGTCAAGCTCGTTAAAAATGAAATAAGGAATAGATGATAGTTATTTTACTGTGTCAACCTCATTAAAAATGAAACAGATCCAAGAGCATAGTTCCTTGTCTTGTGTCAAGCTCGTTAAAAAATGAAACAAGGAATCTAACCAGAGTTCCTTGTCTTGTGTTAAGCTCATTAAAATATGAAACAAGGTCCCATGGAGAAAAGTTCCAATTCGATTATTTGATTAGATCTCATAAAATCCCAGTCGAGTCTTTCACTTGATCTCGTAAATGAACCTTCATTCCTTCCACTTGATAGCCACAATTAGTCTACTTAGGTGAATGCAATAAATCTTGGGGTGCATGCACCTAGAATCGAGTCATCATGTTGGGGGCATGTAAACCAATCTCAAGCATAGTTTTTCGTTTCAAGCTTGTGTAAAAATGAAATTGAATCCAAGCATAGTTTTTCGTTTCAAGCTTGTGTAAACATGAAACTGAATCCAATCATAGTTCCCTATGGTTCAAGCTTGTGTAAAAATGAACCCATCTCCATTTTAACCCTCGTGATTTCCATTCTATCAGCGTTTTCCGTTAGATGAGCCTTGGTTTTTCTCCTTCCATAGTCATTATCTACTTAGCCGATCATACGCTTTCACTTGGTTGTTTTACCCTTTTTGAGGAACAGTTGCAATGAGTGGTCTTATTAGCCAACCTCTTCACATAAATAACATTTTTTGAGAAGTTCCAACATCACCAGAACCATTTTCTATCCTAGACACCACTTGTTCCTCTAACCGGAGTCCTCTTTAAGCTCTTTTCAGACTCTCAAAACATGAAAATATTGTGGAGCGCTTGTCCTTTTCAGCTCGTTAATGGATTGGAAACTACATCTAATCAGTATAAGTTTAACCCTTTTCCGAACTAAGATAGATTATTTACGAAAAAGGAATATGTTGATCGAACATGGTCAATAGGTTCTCTCTTGTATTATTTTACGCTTTTTCGGAATTTAGAGACAAATTTACAAAAAGGAACTTGTGGAGTTTTCTTTTTGTCCCTTTTCAAACTCTCTAAACATGAAAAGGACTGAGTTCTCATTATCGTTAAACTCGTTAAAACATCAAATAGCGACAAACTTGTCCATCATGACAAGACTAAGTTTCACCTTCGCTAGACTTGTTAAAACATCACATAGCGATGGATTCACTCGAAGGGTGGAATTATACTACAAGAATATGTTATCCTCCTCAATCTTGTTAAAAAATAAAGAGGTATTGGTCAGTAATGATTGGGGAAAATGGGAAAAGGGGTAAATCACTTTATGGTAGCAAGTCGCTCTTGAACATGACAGTTTCACTTCATCTCCATGACTATGTGGGTTGGGTTATCTCCTTGATGGTTATCATACCTATGGTCTATCACACCATCCATCACTTTGGTTTTGGGTCAATGCTGCTAATTCATTCAGTTTTACCGACATGTTCAAGAGAAGTCACTCAGTAAAAATTCATCCTTTGCAATACTCATAAACCTTTATTTTCATGACTGCCATTCCTAAACCTTGTGTCATCAGTCAAATTTTGTCTTCAAAATCATTACAGTTGTTTCCTATCATTGATGGGGGATACATCAAGTCCCTCCTTCGACGAGTCGCTTCTTGTCGACATCATCACATTATCCAAGAAGTTGACTTAGAAACAACCTTCCAGTACCTTGAGGGTTGCATACACCAATGGCAAGTTTCTCATTTCCGACGATAGTTTGACATCACTAGCCTTCATCCGAAATACTTTGTATGGTGTTTGACATCAAAACATCTATTCACACCATGCATAATGTATTGCAATACCTTGAGAATCATTATCATTATCAGTGATCTCTCTCGCGTTAGTTAACAAATTACATCATTGGTTGGTAATCAGACTATGTCTTCCCATGTTTGACTTCATATCATATATTCACATGGTTAGACTCGTACTTGAGCGAACTATTGGACGAGATAGAAAACCCTGGATCTAGTTTCATCCATCTAGGCTGCAATTTCAGGAGAGTAGTAAATCATTTGTACGATGGCTTTATACGGATCGTCATTCTATCATGGGTCTATATCTCTAGACGAATATCTATGTACATGTAATGAAAAGTTTATATGTTGAGTATGGGTATGCCTTCCCTCAGCAATTCATGAAAAAATCAAAATATCATGATGTTATATATTGTAATTGATGCAGGTCACCTTCCGCTTCAGCTCCTCTCCGTCACATCGTAAATCATATCACTCGACATTATCATTTTTTACTTCATGCTTTAGGGTGCAGCTATTACAAGTCTATTTGGGCACATCACTCCCAACATTCAGATAAGTACAATTAGGGCTCATAAAACCCTAATTCAGTTGTTACATGCCCTAGATAAGTCATCTCATCGAATACTTCCATCCATGAAATTTTCCTAGCCTGAAGCCTTGCTAAAATGCCTCCTTGGGACACCAGTGCAGCCTTGGTCAAGGGTAACTGCGCTATAGAGCAAGCAGGCCCATTCTGGCCTACACTGCGGTGCACTTAGGCCCTCTTTGACCTATGTTGGCGAGATTGAGCAAAATTTGCATAGGGTTCTAGGAATATTCCTTGACTCTAGATTATTCTAGAAGGATCCCATCTCTTATCTCCTCCTATGAGCTCAAAATTGGATAGGCTAAGGAACCATTAACCTCCTATCCTCTCATCCCTTGCTCCATGGAAACTAACTCCAAGTTTGGAAGGCCATTCAATACCCTCATTTAGGAAAAAACCACCTCCATTTCCTATAAATTGAGCATTCATCATAGTGATCAAGGGGCTGGAATTTGAAGATTGTAGAGAAATGCTATTGGTTTGAGATTTGAGTTCATGTCAAGTAATGTCATGATGTTGGATTGGTGTGTTTTTGATGTGGCGAGGGTTGGACTGAAGTTGGAGGAGTGACACAGGATCGAACTGTATTGGGTGAAACTCTTCCTTCTACATTAATAAAGAGTTTATTCCTTTTCTCATATTCTTGTTCATATCTATGATGATTATGTGTTTCAATGTCCTCGATTTCATTGGTTTATAGTAGATAGATCATGTATGCTTTGATCATTTGTTGTTTCTGTTTCTATTGATACAGGTACCAATTAAGCGGGTTTAGTTGAAGCGAGAGTGATGGGAGCAATTCAAAGGGGATTAAGGAAGAGAAAGACTACAAGTAAGTTCCTTCATCTCATCTACCTACTATAGGAAAAGGTTAAACTACTTTCTTTATATTGTTCTAGGTGTAGCTACCAACCTAGGGAAAATGTTTTTATCCATATATGCAAATTCCATATAACAAATTTCCTCCAAGATGATGTGTCAAATGGGTCCACATCTCATACAATAACATGGATTATAGGCTAGCATGTCAAGCGGATCCAATCCCCGTCAAGTGGAATCTATTTGATTGGCCCCCACAGTGACACTGCCACGTCATCCTGCACTATTCACCCCGCTTCTTTTCCACTTGTGCACTTGAGAACACTTGAAGGTAACCTTCCAAGTAGACCTTTCAAATGGACCAATTCCCCACCAATTGCATGACCGTCAGGATGATGTTTCTACCAGCACATCCATGCCTGAAGTCCTCCCACCAACCCTTTCCAACAGTGCCCTAAACTTCTATGATAGAAATTCTAGGCCACCTCATCTTCCCTCATCGAATCGCATTAGAGGGAAATTTGAGCATGTCAATACCACGCCTCCACAACTAGGGTTCGACCAACCTATTGGAGATAAGGTAATGCCGATGAGGCTATAAGGTTAAGGATTTTCCGCTCACTGCTCCCATCTATCTCTGTCATGAACATGGCTTCTTTTGCAGCTCGACTGTAGTGGTTCTGTGATTAACGAGACCTGCATCAACACTCCTTCATGGACACCATGGCCTGTTAAGCACTCACTAGTTTTATCCTCTTGAGCTTAAGATAGAGTTCATTTTCCCAAAACCATATAATCCATGATGCTCCAGAAAGGTCCCATGAAGATTAGTGTTTAGATAGGGAATTCCAGGCATGTTTACACTTTTGACCCTTCAGCCACCCTCTGCTAAGAGCTTGAGGACTCCTGAAGGGCATCCTACTCTCTTTCTGCTTGCCAAGGTACCTCCTATGGGTTACATAGACCCTGCAATCAACATTAAGGTGCTTACTAAGGGTTTCAGGGGCATTAAGATACTAACAAGGATGTGCTCATCATCCTTTATGGGTAAGTCGCTAACACTTTAAATTCCCTAACTGTTACCAACTTTTTAGGAAGGGAGAGGCCATGAGATGTTGGCACCAGAATACTACACATAGGGTGGATCCCATCATAGGAGCATTCAACCACTACACAATGAAAATCAATTCCTCCCATGAGGACACGCCCCACTCAAGAATGCACGCGTATCTTTGTTTTTTTAGACCAATCTAATTAAGCGAAAATTGCAGACCGAACACCAGGGAAATTATCACACCAGACTAAGAAGCCCCCTATGTAAACTTACAAATTGTTTTACTTTAAGGTTGACTATGATTAAGACCCTCAACATACACAATGAAAGACTTGTAACCAACACTTCAACATAGTGGACACAGAACTACTAACACATGTTGTCTTCCATGTAACCATTATACTTGTAATAAACCAGGTGTGTATGATAGTTGTTGACATGAGTTAGCTTAAGTCCTTATAGATTTTCTTAATGCTTTTGAGTTTACTCATTATATTATTTACTTGTATTTTATCAACAATACAGTCAACCGTTTATACAATACAGAGTTCTAGATCATGGTTGCAACATAACCTTGTTGTCATGTAAAGCACTACACATTTTGTCTTGTGTATATGTGTTGGGAATATCACCAGCAAGCTTTTCACGCAACACTTCATTTCCAATCTAGAGGAACACATTTTCTCAACTGGTTTACTAATATCATTCATTTTAGAGTTGCATTATACATATGTAGACATAATCTCATCACAAATATAAGTGACATTTCCACACAGAGATGCAACCATGTTCTCACTAATTAATAACACTCTTGCAGTCTAGAAATCAAGTAGCCATTGCAATCTAGAAATGCATGAAGTTTAATTAATCCTTTAAATAAGTTAAAAATATATTTATCTTTAAATTTCAAGGAAATTGATTCTGGGACAAGGGCTCTCCACCCAACCATAGACAGTTGTAGCCAAAGCTCACTTACAATTGTCACCTCTGAGCTAGATTCCAGAGGGATTCTTCTTAGGACTCGAGCACTGCCATTAAATGAACCAGGGGCCAAAGATCCTAATATATCTCTTCCCACAACAGATTTGTAGCATAATCAGTGCACTGAGGCACTATGGTTCCATCCCAATTATAGGGATTCCAAAATCAAAACAAGTACAACAAACAACATAGATTTGTTTCATAACTTTCAAGAATCTTTCAAGGAGTAATTTCTCCACGAATGGATGAGTGTCTCAATGTCTTTGTGTCTCTCAGTCAGATTGAAAGCTCCCGGAAAAAAATGTTTGAATGCCCCATTCATTAGTTCATGTTCCCATAGATGAAAGTCTTCCTAATGGACGTTGCCTTCACAGTCCCATAGCCTCATTAATTCATGTCATTTTTGCCTTGCAAGTGTGTCTCAAATCACATGGGCTTGCTTAGTTCTCTTGCAGCCCAATTAAATTCAAGAGGCCAAATTTACTGAAGGCACCCCAACCAACCTTTACTAGTTTTCACAACAGTTCATATTTTTCCTGCACTATAAATCCTTGACTGTCCCAAGCTAGCAAGCCTCTCATCTTTGGAATATGTGTCCCTTTAACTCAATCCATTTTAATTTTCTTGTAAAAATATTTACATTGCAATTTTCATGAGGGAACCATGGTTGGGGCTACCATATATATGCTTTTATATCAACATAATACATCAATCCATATTTTTCAATAACAAAATACATGTGATGCGTACATTTTTAAATGGTCACAAAGAAAATGGTGACCATCTTTAGTTGTGTGGGCTACAAAGGATGTCTTTAAAGGAGTTCTTTGTACAGGAACATGCCATAATTTTTCTATGCAATAAAACCTTGAAGAGGAATCATAAATTTCATTATGCTCCTTTGACCTATAGAGATGATTATATAATACAAGATTTTTCTGATCTTCTTATGTACAAGGAGATTCAAACCGCATTTGTATCTAGCAAGTCTCATGGGTAAGTTCGTCTTTTGAGACATTCAAATCTAGGCCATTTCTTACTTGTCTCATGTTGTGAGCCATTATAGATATGATTTGTGCAAGTCAAATTCTTATTTATAGAGAAAATAATCAAATGAATGTGACCTCGTTCTTATGATTTACAATACATATTACACGTTTCTGTCACTGGTAAAATATATTGAGTCAAACTGACTTTGTTAGCCACATTAGTAGAGGACCACTCTCTGTAATTTTCAAGACATTTTCTATTAACTCTCTCTTTCGTGTTCTCTAAAAATTTAACCAAAACCAAATGTCCAATGCTTTTTAAGGTTGTCTTCAAGTATAACAACAAGTGTTGGAGGTAAAACAAAGGTAACTTTCATCTTCATTATTCCTTTTAGTCTTGATCGAACCCCATTATTTTATGAGTAAAAGAGATCCATGAACTCTAAGTACAAGTTTTGATGGCTAAAAAACATAATATAAGCTTTGAACCTACCATCATGAGTCATCCATAGCTTGCAAGGTGTTTTACAAAAACTAGGCATTGGAAGAACCAACAAAATATTTGAAACCATCTATAATTTTTCGAATCTTCCCATGTGGAAGTCAAATAGGACCCTTTTGTAAAAATCCGAGATCACATATTTTTAAAATTTGCCTTCATCTACCTGCAATAAGCACCCAAAATTGACTACCTCAAACCCCTACTAAAATTGAATCTGGGATTGATGTTAGCTTTTATGTTTTTCTTAGACTTCAAAGAGGATACTCGCATTTTTACCATTTTAGTCACCTCTCTTTTGATATCTTGAATCTTGCTCTTGAATATCCATAGTAGGTGGGCACACTTCTTTCAACTCTTGAAAATCCATTTCTAACATTGAACCTGTAAACCTCACTGTATTATCTTCTTTACAAGTTGGTGATGATTTCTTTCTTTCTTTTTTTGCATCCTTCACACTAGGAGCCTTCTTTCCAACTTTAGAAGGAAGTAGCTTGTTTCCAAAAATATTTACATCTCTTGAATCACCACCTTTCCAAATTTTCTTTCGTATCCTCATTTCCCCTGGTAGCAAATTTATATAGTATAGTTGGCAGCCCCTTATCTGAGCATGAAAATCCCATTCTAGTTGAAAATTGTTGTTTTCTTTTGCAATAGAAACGTATGCTTTAGAAAGGGTCATCATATCCCTCAAATTCATTGAGACTAGGAAATTAGTAATCCTTCCATGATATCTTTGTTTGTTCCTACACTTCAAATTTTTCATCAACATATTTTATTTGACAATCCAAGGAATTTAAGCCTTAACAAGTTGATTAAATGACTCTGAACCATACAACCCAATATTCTTTGCATAACTTTGAGAAATAAAGCATTCACCTCCATCTCCTTTTAATCTTATTAATGGTGGAATTCCTTTTCATTGATCTTTTGTAGGATCTACATCAATGGGATTATGTGCACATGCATGAAGAAGCATTATAGCTCTAGTTGGAGTTGCCTCTAGATCTGCAAGTATATCTTGGAAATCAAACCCACATGATATTGGATTGTAATAGCAATATATATTCGCACTCAATCCTCTAAGAGTATCTTGGGATGGTTACCCCATGTTAGTATTGGAATATAAAGTACATGTTGGCTATAATGTATTGGCATAAACTCATCTTCAGCCCTGAGATAACCTATTCCAGACAAGCATTGTGGATTGGAAACCATTTTCTCCTTAATAGTAGAACTTCGATAACTAAGAATCAAATTTGCACCTAGTTTGTTGAACTCAACAAAACTAGCTATGGGAAAATACTCCTTATCTTGAGAAATATCTTAAATTTAGTGAATATTATCTTTGTAAGATTCTATTACAACATTTTGGCTCCAACTACGAACAATGTTTTTCTTGCAAGACACTAAGGACAATACACTATGGAGTCAATTTCTCTGAAAACCCTTAAATGTGAAATATCCCTGATGACTTTGTTCTCTCAAGTATTGTTCTTTATTCATAAACTAGAATACTATAACAAGGTTCAAATCAAAATAAATCCTCACTTCCTGAGCTTATTTACATACAAATATTCTTTTCTAATTACACAAATATTGATATTCAAGTGAAATCAACTATCCAATAACACCATGACAACTTAAGGGTGCTAGAGCTTGTACCATTTTACCCTTTAATTACAAACAGAAAAATAAATACATACAAGGGATGATCATTTAGATGATGGAGAACATGTGCATAGAATGACGTGTGTTGGATGATATTGTATGAATCAATATAATATGCCACATAGTCTATAAAAACATGAGAAAACAATATTGGGATGATCAACCAACAACAATTTTTTTATAACAACAAAGCTCAGTGACAGAGCATTGTCTTCATTAGGTGCAAAAATCTCCTTTAGCTTTAAAGATCTTTGTTGAAATAAAATTTCGCGTAGAATGATTTTCTCAATAAGAAATCCAACAACATTCTTAATGAAAAGAACTATGTCATTTTTATGTCCCCATTTTTCACCTGTGGGATTTGATTGAAAATACTTTTTAATAATGGCCTCAGAAAATGAAACAAGTTGCTCCATATCCCTTTGTGGAATAGAATTCATACATTCAAATTCAAGGGGAGTGCTTACCTATAACCCATGAGTAGCATTCTCTCCTTCAATGCAATGATGAAAAACCCATTTATCAGCTTCTTCTTCATAAAAGATAGCCCTTTTTTGCTATGGTAAATGGCTTAAGAGATTGAGGTCCGAAAATGTCCACTTGTTAGTTTTCTTCTTCAGGTTTATTTTTCAATAGATGAACTTGAAGACCTATATGTAACACTTCATTAGAATCCTTTGAGTCATAGACAAGAGCACCCTTGAAATTCACAAAGTAAGACTTGTGATGAATAGCATGCAGATTGATATCTATTTCTCTCACATAACCAAAAGGGTCTAGAAACGTGTGCTCTTCTTCAATATTTTCCATGGGCTGATCCATATGTAATTTTTTTTCCTTCTTACTTAGAGGAGAGTCCAGAAAACCTTTCACCATATCATTATCCCCATATTCTATGAAATTTTTTTCCCATTTTCCTACGAATAAATATTCTTGAGGACTAGTATCTAGCTCTCCCTGAGAATCATATAAATCATAAATAGAATCAACTTCAAAATATACATGATAAGACCTTAGAGGATTAATTTGTATCCTGGTCATTTCTCCTTTTTCAAGATTGTTGAGTGATGACCTTTGACGTAGGTCTGGAATTTCATCATTTTTAGTACTCTGTTTATTAGCTTTGAAACAACTCAGTAAATATTCTTTTCATGAGACTACTAAAGAACATTATTCTTCCAATTTTCCAACATCTTATTCAAAAAAGTATCATTTCTAACATTTAGATATTTTTTCACAAATAAAAATATTGTTTCTAGTATTTGGATATTTTTCACAAATAATTTGGCTTTGCTTTCGCTGAATGTAGTGATCTTCAAAAAGAAACTCTTGTGGATATAAAGTTATGCAAAAAGAAAAAAATGTTGCACAGAAATTCTTCAAGAAGAAATGCTTGAACAAGGTAAAGATTTGTGTCAAACCCTAGCACCATGGTCCAAAAAATACATGAAAAGTTTCACTTTCTTTTATCTTCATGGACAATACCCTATTGTTCCATCCATTCATGAAAGTCTTTAAGGTGTTGATTTGATCTAAATTCCCATTGAATCTTGGTAGATAAGCATTCCATTCATGAAATATATGAACATAATGAGGATAATCGGCTATGCAAGAAAAATTCAGTGGGGAAAACTTATTGGCCAAGAATGTAGGGATAACCATTAAAAACCCAAAAAAAAACAAATGTCCAAAAATGAAAACAAGAAGGTGAGGATTTACAACCTAATACTGATTCTTGTCACCCTCAAGAATCAACTATAAAATTTTATGAAACCCAATGAAGATCTTTCAACCTTGTCCCTGGAAATGGCACCAATTGTTGTTGTCTCCTAGAGATAGTTCCTGGCTAAACAGAACCAGTGCCAAGAATATCCACAAAATTGTTTGGAACTTTAAAATATTTATTGCCTACAAATAGAATCACCACTAGTGTGCAATGTTGACTTAGCCTTGGAGGGTAATTAAAACCCAAAAGACTAACCTTTTTCTTGATGATTATAAACTTTTAAGGCAGATGAATAGAGGAATAAAATATGAACAAGGTTTTCACTTGGGTTAGATGGAATCCAACATTCAAACCATGAGAGAGAATAAGTGAATATAACAAAAGCACACAAAAGAGAATGACAATGCTGAAGTTAATGGAGCACCTATTAAGGCCTCCTAAAGAAGGAATAGGTATTTTCTACCACATGGGGTAACATTAATAAATTTGAACCTATCTTAAGAGAGAACTTGTTGCATCGTACATCAACCTCAATTGAAGAAAAACAAATTCTAAAAAGAGAATATAGTGATAAATAAACACAACATATTGTAATACATTGAGGAATTTCAAATCAATTTGTCTATGTATATAATATTATTCAAATAAGGTTAAGCATTACACAATTAAGCTCTAAATTTGAGTCTCCATACCCCTACAAAATATTTTTTTCATATTTTTGTCTTATTCTCTAGGCTAATTTAGTTATAAAACTGACTCTTTGAAAGTTATAAAATTGTTTTTTAAAAAAACACACACATATAATTTCATTCTCTAGTCTAATTGTTTCTTTTGGTTATAGAATTTACTCTTTGAAAGTTGTAAAATTGTCTTTTATAATCATTTATAGTAAAATTATATATATATATATATATATATATATATATAATGTTTTCCTTTTTCGCATAAATAAACCATGCTCCTTCCCAAACCTTTACAATAGTTTTCAGGATATTTAACACAAAACAAGAGAAACATACATATATGTTGGACTAGAAAGAGACCATGTAATGGTCGTAGGATTTCGTCATGCCCCTGTTAGAAAACAATGAATAATTTTAAGGAAACCACATAACACCTTTCGACGAGTCCTGTAGTGGTTTTAGGAAATGTAGGGGTACCTGTTGGAATGAATATCGATCGTTGATCTTGAGGTGAGTGGTTTTGCAATTCATCCCTTTTTTATGGGTTCCTCTGAGTTAAAATTCAATTTTGTTGACCTGTCAAAAATCAGTTAATCTTGACACAAAACGATGTGAGCCATCAGTTTCTCTAGCACCTTCAAGAATTATAACTTTGGATTCGTATTTACTTGTACTCTACGTCAAAATCTATGGACCTTGAAAAATTACATTTTTTCCCAATGTGAAACCAAAATAATAACTAGTTGACTCCTTTGCAACATATTGAAGAAGTCCATCCAATGTACTTTCTTCTTTCATCTCTTGTATTTCTAGAGCAATGATTGTTGTATCACTAGTATAGATCTATCTTAAATACAGATCTAACATGAGCCAAGAAGGACTCAATTTCTTCACGTGCAAATTTTTTTATGATCAAACATTATTTAAATGTTTTGTGTAGTTATTTTTGTTTTTTTTAGATTTTTTATTTTATTTTTTTATTTTAGCCAATATAAACAAAAAAACAACTTTGATGATAGATAAACTCCCTTACCCATCACACTGGGTTGTAGAATGAACCTTTCGGCTCAATCAAATAGAACCACATATACAATATCATCCTAAGCTAAATCTTAATGAATCGGTCAATAGACTCATACACAATGTCAGACCTACAGTAATTTCAAGGAAAATATTTGGCTATGTATGGTTTTATATCAGCATAAGGCATCGATCAAGATTTGTCAATAAAACAATCCATGTGATACATTTTTAAATGGTCACAGAGAAAATGGTGACCATCTTTAGTTGTGTGGCCTATAGAGGATGGCATTAAAGGAATTATTTGTACAATAGCATGCCATAATTTTTGTGTAATAAAACCTTGAAGAGGTATCATCAATTTCATTTCATTATGCTCTTTTGACTTGTAGAGATGATTATATAGAACAAAAAAAAATCGATTTTCTTGTATACAAGGATCTTCAAACTACATTTATATCTAGCCAATCTCGTGGGTAAGTTCATCTTTTGAGACACTCACATCCGGGCCATTTCTTGCTTGTCTCATGTTGTGATCCATTATAGATATGATTTGACCTATAATCTGTTCAAGGAAAATCCTTATTTATAGAGAAAATAATCAAATGAATGTGACCTCATTCTTATAATTTACATTACACATTTATGTGACTGGTAAAATATAATGAATCAAATGGACTTTGTTAGCCACGTTAGCATAGGCCCACTCTTTGTAATCGACAATAATTTTTCTATTAACTCTCTCTTTCATCTTCTCTAACGGTTGAACCAAAACCGAATGTCTAATGCTTTTTAAGAATATCTTCAGCAATAACGACAAGTGTTGGAGGTAAACAAAGGTAACTTTCATCTTCATTTGTCCTTTTAGTCTTAATCCAACCCCATTATTTTCTGAGTAAAATATCTCCATGAACTCAAGTACAAAGTCTGATGGATACAAAACATAATCTAACCTTTGAAAATGCAATGATGAGTCATCCCTAACTTACAAGGTGTTTAATCAAACCCCATTATTTTCTGAGTAAAATATCTCCATGAACTCCAAGTACAAAGTCTGATGGATACAAAACATAATCTAATCTTTGAAGCTGCAATCATGAGTGATCGTGTTTTGTGTTAGATCATTAATCTTTGGGATTAAGTTTGGGTGACTTTGAGTAGTTATTGGAGTTCAAAAACATTCTGGAACTAATTCAATTGTTCCTAAATGTATTTATATGTAGATCATGTATATAATTCTTTGAAACAGATTAATATACATTTGATTTGGTTTCATTTTAGGTATGTTACAGTGTTATGAAAGCGTTGGTTCGAGAAGATGAGCCACTAGTTTGTTTTGCCATGGATATTTACGAGCAGTTGAAAGACTGCGTTTTCCCTGCACACTGTTGAAAGATTTCGTTTGGAATGTTGGGAACCCTGCATGTTGTCAAACACCGTGTGGTTCACTGACTGCATATGTTGGTGCAGAAATTGAAAAAAGCTCATCGGTGTGCATTGTCGCAAGTACAGAAAATTTGTGATTGAACCGCTCCAAGCGTTGAGTAAGTTTTCCAATTCATTAACTATTTTTTTATTGAAGTCTGGGTATGTGAAGACGTCCAGGAAAATGTGACTTCCTATCACTCACCTCGGGAAGTTGAAATTCAAGTTCTAAAGGAAGAACGGGTCAGATAGCATTGATGGGTCTGTAAATTGTGTTTTGAAGAAATTATTTTTGAGTTCATAAATACTGTTGCGGTAACTGCCGTTTACACCTAAGTCAGATAGCATTGATGGGTCTGTAAATTGTGTTTTGAAGAAATTATTTTTGAGTTCATAAATACCTGTGGCAGTAACTGTGCCTACGAAGGATTGTCTGTTATGCTACTTGTAAGAGCCTGTACAAATTCTCTCTGCATCATTGTTGTCGAAGGGTCCAAGTCCATGTGGATAGAAACGAGTTTTAGGAATCGCCACCAATCGTCATTAAAGAGGATGAAGGATAGAGAACAATGGTATGGTGCAAAAACGAGATCTGTTAGGGCTTCCACTCAAAACTGAGGGAGGAAGAGTTCGATGACAAAACTTTCAAGCGGAATAATGTGGAAGAAGTTGGTAAGCATCGAAGGAATGACATTCACATTAAATTGTGTTGAAATTTGAAAATTATTTAAATAACAATATGTGTAATGTTAACGTTATTTTTTTGAGACCGTTGTTTTTCGAGTTTTGAGACCATTGTTTTTCAAGTTTTGGTCGATTGAATTCATTTAAGAAAAGAGGAAGGTTTTTCTTTAAATTGAAAATGGAATAAAGAATACACCGGAGTAATAAGGAGTAACTCTCATTCAATGACTAGGATGTCAGCCATAATGTTTACAGGTAAAATTCACCATTGAAAAGATTAAAGTCAACCAACAAACTTTACTTTCGAAAGTTGGAAGGAGCCAAGATAAAAGTGAGTGGGACCAACTCTCAGGTTTGATCACCAGTGTATAAATAACATTAAATTATGTTTTCGTGAAGTAAAAAAAAAAACTATGGAGTTTTTTGAAGTATTTTTGAGAATTAATGGGTGGCATATATTTTTCGAAAAGGGTTTTTGAGAAGTGTTTTATAAGGAAATAAATTAGTGTTTTTCTTCTCTTATTTTTATTAAAGGGAGTAATTTCAATCCATCGTAAGTGGAGAAAAAGAGCTTGATTTGCGGCTTAGTTCATATTTTATTTCAGTTTAAATTATAGAGTTTATGAATATAAAATTAAGAAGGGAAAATGATATTGTGGTTGGTCAAGTTCATATAGTTACATAGTGTATTAGAGGTTATTAATTCAAATCTTTATGAAGAAGATAATTTTGGACATTTTAGAAGTTGTCATACTCAACAAGAAGACGACATTTTGTTTGCAGCAATCTGATAAATTTTTGTTGACATTATGTTGTAAACGAGTGCATTTTCGGTTGAACCCGACACCTAGTTAAATTATCATAAATTTTTTTGTATTGAGTGCATTTCAGTGGTAGTCGACACCCCTTTTTTCAAAGTTGATTGCTAGAAAAAATGGCCAAACTCGATGTTTTTCTACAATTATTGAGCAATTTAATGTTGTCTATTATTCGTAACAATGTCCAAGTCAACAAGGACACACTCTCTGACATCCAGTCATGTTTGCAAAATGCTAAAAGCACAATTGAATTCTTGGAGCTAGAGTCCCAGTTTCAGCGAGATGAATTACATAAGAAGAATTCTTAACATGTTCTTATTCAAAACAACAATTTGTTTGAGCCTAATCATGGGTCAAAGAATGATCAGAAAAATAAAGTGATTTAGGAGAAGATTTGGATGTGATTATAAGTTCTGATGTGAAACTTATTATAAGACCATGGGAAGAGATTACACACAATAAACACAAAACTAGTTTGGATTACAACAGGGATATCCTGGATGTATTTGGCATTATGATACATATGTTGTACTTGATGGCAACCCACTCATCTCAGATGATAAATTATAATGTAGCAAGGTTATTTTTTGGTTCCGCAGGTGCACAAAAGGTGCGAACCTAAAGTTCATGGACTTTCATGCAGAGAAAAGTTCACACACTTTCATGTAGAGAAAAGTTCACGCACTTTCATGCAAAGAAAAGTTCCTTTCATGCAGAGAAAAGTTCATTTCATGCAGAGAAAATTTCACGCACTTTCATGCAGAGAAAAGTTCACACACTTTCATGCAGAGAAAAGTTCACGCACTTTCATGCAGAGAAAAGCGCACGCACATGAGAAATCTTATGGTTGGTTCATGGTATTAGTCCAACAGTTTTTTATCTTATGGTTTTGATCCATGGTATTGCATCCAAAAGAGTTGAACCCAAGTATTGGGTCCGTGGTATTGTTTCTCAATGGTTTTTGTCCATTGTTTTGAGTGAGGCCTAGCCTATAAAAAGGAAAGGAGATCATTTGGCTAATCACAGTTGAGTTGAAAATCTTAAGAAGAGCAAGATCTGAATTTCTGATAATCGGTTGGTGAGACATAGTTGAATCTGAATCAAGGAGAAACCAGAGCATCATAAGTCAGATCTACTGAAGAGTTGGGATCCCTTTTGACACATGAACGGATCTGTGATTTTGACAGTCTGGGGTATGGTTGAGAACTGATAAACTGTCTAAATCCGAAGGTGCGCAGGAGCGGCAACGGCGCAGTGCGAAGGTGTGCAGAACCAGAGAAGAAGCAGGTGCGGAGTTGTGCAGACTCATCACGGCAGAAGTGCGGATATCCGCAGGTTTCCTTCGGTAAAGTTGCGGACCTTTCCTGAAATATATTTTAGTTGTCTTTTATCTGTTTCTGCAGAGATATGGGTTTAAATTGGTGTCTGGTTACTGGTGTTATTTTCTGGTTACTGCATTCTGAGAAGTTATTTGTTTAAAGGAGATTGGGTGATGCACATGTACTTGATGTTTTGGATCCAGTTTGAAAATTTATGAAACGTGGTCCCTCGAAGAAAGAGAAGGCAATAGCCTTTTATAGGTCAGCACCTACGTACTAGTATCTTAGCAAGTACAAGAGCTAAGAGGGTTGTAGCTCCCTTCGAGGAGAAGCTGGAAAATGAGAGAGGGCTGTAGCTCTCTGCAGGTTGTAGCCTGCGTACTGGCAAAGGACTACACCAGTATGAAATCATTGTAAAAAGAAGTTTCCTTGAAAGAAGATAGAGACATATTGCAGCAGGTGGTTTTCACCCACATTGGGTTTCCACCTTATATCTAGTGTTCTTTGGTGTGACTGTCTATGTTTCTTGTTCCTGTTTATTATTATATGGTTCTGACATACAGATTAATGGTTAACATCTAAAGAATAAAATTTACATTAAAATATGGAAGGTATATACAAGTTTCATTAGCAGATCTGCAAGTGTTTATTGGAAAAGATTTGATAATACTGATTCCCCCCCCCCCGCTCAGTATTATTTCCAACAATTGGTATCAGAGCAGGTCCTTCAGAAGAAGCTTGATCGTTTGAAGGAAGATCTATCATCATGAGCAACTACGAGAAAGAAGCATCGATCAGGCCACCAATTTTTTATGGGACCAATTTCGTCTATTGGAAGGTAAGAGTCACTGCCTATCTTCAATCTCTTGGTACAGAAGTCTAGGATATCATAGATACAGGGTACATTTTCCATCAGCAAATCCCACAGATCCGGCTGAGAAGAAGCAGTTTGAAACAAATGCAAAGGCTGTCAATACTCTAATAGGATGTCTATCTCAATCAAAATTCGTCAAGGTTATGCAGTATAAAACTGCAAAAGAAATATGGGACAAGATCGTTCTGAGCTATGAAGGAGATGAACAGGTAAAACAAGAAAAACTTCAAACCCTCATAATTCAGTATGAAAATCTCAGAATGTACAATGATGAAAGTGTGGCTAACTATTTCCTACGAATAGATGAGATTGTTAATTGTATGAAAAACTTGGGTGAAGAAATAAAAGACGCGGTTGTGGTTGAAAAGGTTTTAAGATCTTTGTCTCCTAAGTTTGAATCAAAAGTTTCTGTAATAGAAGAAAGGGAGAATCTACAGAAAATTACCATGTCACAGCTACATGGAATTCTAACCACTTGCGAAATGAGGAAAGGAGGACCTTCAGACAAGAGAGAAGCTGCATTCAAGGCTTCAGGAAAAGTAGATTACTATGAGTCAGGACATATGTCAAAAGAAGAGGAAGAATCAAATTTTGTCAAGAACCTTCAATGGGGTGCTGGAATATTCAGAGGTAAGTTACCGTTCAAATGCTTTTCTTGTGGAAGATTCGGTCACTATGCTTCCAAGTGTCCTCAGAAAGACAAGCTTGAAAAAGTTAAGGAACCTGTTAGATGGAACAAGAAACAGAATGTAAGTAAGAAAAGCTACTATACTCATGAAGGCAGTGATGGACTCTCAAATAGTGATGAATATGAACGAGGTAATAATTATAGACTTTTAATGGCTTTTGAAGATGATGATTTAATGGATGCTATAGATGAAGAAGGTCTTTATGAAGAGATTTCTAAACTCAAAATTTGTTTAGAAGAGAAAAATATGATTATTGATACTCTGTAATTTCAACTGGATGAAAGGGAAAAACATCATGAAAAGTTAGAATGTGAAATTGTGGGACTTCGAAAAGAGATTGAGAAAACAAAAGCTCTTAATATTAGATTTGTTAAAGGATCTGAAACGTTAGATGAAATTATCAATGTGCAGCATTCTCCACTAATCAATACAAGTCTGGGATATAACGAAGAAGCATCTCAAGCACAGAAGCCATCCACCTCCAAAAGTTATATTGATGCAGCAAGGAGAAGTGAACAAATTGACAATCAACAGCAAAGGCATAATGCTGCTCACCAGGTAAATCAGGGACATTTTTCTTAAAAAATGAACAGAGATCACCAAGTAAATCAGGGTCAATCTGCTTCAAGGATAAACAGAAGCTACAACATACCACAGGTAAATCATTCTCAATTTGCCTCAAGAATGGATGTCAATGAAAACTACAATCATTCGGTCCGCAGGGCTAATAATCGCATGAATTTCTTCAATGGTCAATGTTTCTCTTGTCACAACTTTGGACACAAAGCAGCTCAATGTGTTTCCTATAAAACTATCATGACTAGAGAAGCTCAAAAACAAAGAAGTATGACTGGGATCATGAAAATAACCTACAATAACTTTTCTGCTCTTGAAAACGAAATTGAATGTTCTATTTGTAACAACTTCGGTCATGAAGATTCTGAATGCGGGAGCAGGTTTCAGCAAACAACTCAGAAGGAACAAGCCTTAAGTGCTAAAACATGGAGAATGAAAGAACTGCAACTAGAAAGATGTGGTATAGCCTTATATGCAGAAGGGCAGGAAAATCAATGGTACATCGACAATGGATGTTCAAAACATATGACGGGTGATAAGGAAAAACTTCAGTCGTATAGTGCCTTAGAAAAGGAGAAGAAGGTCTTGTTTGGAAATGACACCCCTGCGCTCATAAAAGGTAAAGGTTTTGTTCTGTTGAAAGAAAAGTTCAAAGCAGGAAATGTTATGTATGTTGATGGTTTAAAGCATAATCTATTGAGTGTCAGTCAGATGTGCGATCAAGGAACTGAGGTAATATTTTGATCAAATGGATGTAGTGTTCGTGATCTTGATATAGGAGAAACAGTGATCAAAGTCATAAGAAATCCAAATAATTTATATATATTCAAAGAAGGACAGCATCAATGCTATCTAAGCAAGAACGACGAACAATGGCTATGGCACCAGAGATTGGGGCACCTAAGCTTCTCACAAATAAGGAAAGCATGCAAACACCAGGCAGTTCGTGGTCTTCCAGACATCAGAATTCCAGACAATACAATATGCAAGTCATGTCAGTTTGGTAAGCAAACCAGAACTAACTTCCCTGAGAAGGAAGGATCAGCTAGCAGACAACTTGTGCTTTTCCATACTAATGTATGTGGTCCGTCGAGGAAAAGGTCACCTCGGGGAGAAGAATACTTTATATTATTCATTGACAACTATTCAAGGATGGTCTAGATAGGACTTATGAAGCACAAAGATGAAGCCTTCGAAAAATTCAAATCCTTCAAAGCTTTGGTTGAAAACGAATCATATCACAAAATTAAATGCCTCAGATCTGATAGAGGTGGGGAGTTTACCTCAAATGAATTTTTCGATTTTTGTGAAGAACATGGAATAAGAAGAGAATTCTCTACAGCCAGGAATCCTCAGCAAAATGGAGTAGTTGAAAGGATGAACAGAACGGTTCAACAAATGGCTCGTGCTATGCTTGATGAGTCTGGAACTCCCGCAACTTTCTGGGGTGAAGCCGCATTTGCTACAGTTGTTATTCTCAACAAAACAAACGTCCGGGTGAACAGCACTCAAACCCCTCATGAGCTCTAGTATGGTGAGACTCCTTCGGTAAAATATTTCAAAATTTTTGGAAGCAACTGCTACATCAAAAATACTGATGAAAATCTTGGGAAGTTTGAACCTAGAGCAGATGAAGGCATTCTTCTCGGTTACTCTCCGCACAGCAAAGCATACAAGTGTTATAATAAAAGGCTTGGAAAAATTGTTGAAAGTATTGATGTAGTGGTTGATGAAGATGAAAAAACTCCTAGGCAGGTAAGATCTGAAGATTTCGAAGATGAAGAGGACTATCCATCTACATCAAATCAGATTCATGATGAAGAAGAAGAGACCAATGAGGCACCACAAGAACAGATAAGGATAGAAGAAAAGACTCCATCCAGGTACGTTTAGAAGGATCATCTAAAATCTCAGATTTTGGGGTAGAAAGAGGCTAGTATACAAATAAGAAGAGCAATAGCATAAGCTTCAAGCTATTTGGCATTACTCTCCTCCACTGAGCCACAAAATGTAAAAGAGCCATGCAAAGATGAATGTTGGGTCAAGGCAATGGATGATGAACTTGAGCATATTGAAAAGAAAAACACTTTGGAATTGGTTCCTAGACCAAAAGATAAGAATGTCATAGGGAAAAAATGGATATTCAAAAACAAGTTGAATGAAAATGGGGAAGTTGTTAGAAATAAGGCCAGACTTGTTTGTAAAGGGTATGCTCAACAAGAAGGAATAGACTTTGAAGAAACTTTTGCAACTGTTGCTAGACTTGAGCCCATCAGAATGTTCCTTTCTCTCTCTACCTTTCAGAAATTCAAAGTATTTCAAATGGATGTGAAATCTGCCTTTCTGAATGCAGACTTAGAAGAAGAAGTGTACATTGAGCAACCAGATGGATTCATTCTTGGAAATGATCCAAAACTTGTATGCAGACTTAGGAAGGCTCTCTATGGTCTTAAATAGGCTCCAAGGGCTTGGTACTATCGTTTGGACAAATACCTTCATCTACAAGTTTTCTCAAAAGGATCGGCAGATAGCAATCTTTATATAAAAATTGAAAATGACAAATTGCTAATACTTGTTGTGTATGTTGATGATATCATATTTGGCAGCAATGAAGAAGCTATGAGTCAAAATTTTTCCTT
>APFE030966525.1:0-18289 GCA_000404065.3 Pinus taeda
CCTTGAAAACAACCCTCTTTTCTGTTTTAGCCCTGTTCCTCTTGGCAATCAGATTTGCTTCAACTGTTACAGCAACTCTCTGTGCTTCTTCAAGGGTTTGAGGGGCCCTTTCTTTTAATTGGTAGGCCATATCTGGGTCAAATCCATCTGGGAATTTGTATAAGGCAAAATCCGGAGGAGGTCTTAGGTTTTGAGGTATAGCATTATAAACATTGTTGAACCTGGCACAATATTTCAAAACAGTCTCTTGGGGACCTCTTCTAATCATGTCATATTCACCAAGTATGTGTAACGGGTCCTTCTTTTTCTCCCATCTGTTTGTGAAGGATTGGTATAGCTCATCAGGGGTAGCAATGCTATTTGCAGGCAGAGATCTAAACCAGGTCCTCACATCGCCTGTTAAGCTTTGGACAAATATTCTCATCCTTATAGTTTCATCATCTATCTCATAATTTTCAAAATGATCTTGCATTCTCTTAGCATGCTGAATGGCAGAATAAGGTCTAGTGGAGTCAAAGTATGCTATTTTGGCCTGATAATCTTGAGGTAAGGCCACTGGATTGGCAGGTAGTTGCAGAGGTGCATATCTAGCCATATTTGCTGGGTTCTGGAGGTTAACTTGGATAACTGGGATAGTAGGAACAACAGGTATCACAGGGGTAATAGGTATAGAAGGTATACCAGTGTGGGGGAAGAGAACTCGTGTGGGAGAAGAAGGGATCAGTGGGGAATTTTGGGATGTTGATGGTGAACTAGGGGAATTAGGGGTGGAACGGAATAGGACCTTAACTGGTGTGGGGATTGAGTTAGGAAGCTCTGGCTGTTAACTAATGCCAGCAAGATGATCTTGTAGTTGCTGGTTCCTAACAAATCTGGGGATGGTGTTGGGATTTTCGAAGATAGTGGGAGGGTTGGGATCAGGTTTATTCCTTGTGTACCGGAGGTTCTTCTTGGGAGCCAGTTTCTAAGCTGGTCCTATAAGATATTCTAAAAGTTTGTGTAGCAGGGACTGGTCAGGAGTTCTAATACTCTGTGTATCTGTATAAGTCGAAAGGAGGTCTGAGTCAGCTCTTCCTTAAAGCTACAGGTGTTTGTATAGGAGCAGCTTAGAGGTGTCTTGACTGATGTTCAGACTGTGAGCGTGCTTTCTTGACAGTTTTAGGCTTTAGATCCTGAAATTCCCCAGCGGAGTCGCCATTTATGTTAACACCCAGGTTGTTCTCTTTGACTCCTAAGAGAATACGGCCGGGGTAACCACTAACCAATCTTTGGGCTACAGCTTCTAGCCCAGCTGCAGTCAGAGAGGGCTCTCTCTATTAGTTTAGTCACTGCTTTCAGTGAAGGTCTTAGGCTAGTTATGAGGTGAGTTTTTTGGTTGTTTTTGTATGTTTGGTTGGGAGGATGCTTCTGTTTTCTTTAAAGTATATCAGTAGGCAAGATTAATCCATTGGGCAATGGGGTCTAGGACTGTTTTCTCTTGAAATCTTGATTTTAAGAGGAAGAAAGCTACAGGGCCTGTGTGCATTTCATGAAACAAACTGTAAATAGTGAGCATGGAGTGAATACAACTAGTAATGAGCAATTAAGGTTTCCTTACTTAAGCTGTATATTTGTGAGTGAGGCTTGTTATCTTAGGAGCAATGACTTGAATTCCTAAAGCAACAATACACAGTGATGATATGGTTGTTTAAAGGTAGCAGTTAAGAATTACGCTTTAAAACAACCTTACCAGAAGAAAACATACGAGATAGTTCAGATTGAGATCAGGGTGGTCAATGACCAAGTCCTGATACTATCCTTTTTCCTTACTATCTAGAGTTCAAACGCATAGAAAACATGAGGTACATATGAAATAACAGGAAACACAGGTGAAGTAAAGAGTCATGAGGAAAACTTATTTGAACCATGTAATGCACAGGAATCTTGCTGCTTTAAGCCACACGCCATCAAAAGATCAAGAGACTAACATCTTTGAAGAAATCCCATTGCCTTTTGTATTAAACTGTCTGAAGGTTTACAATATCAGAAATGCAGAGAAGATATCAGAAGAATTTCTTACATCCGAAGTCCAACCCCTCTTAAACAAAATGAGGGGGAATATATAGAAGTTTGTTACAAAATATCTTAGGTATGAGTCATCTGAGCGGAGAAAATATCTTTTACATTGGGACAGAGAAAGTAGATGAGAAGTTATTACAATCTTAAATGAGCTATAAAAGCTATTTAACTGCTGTCAGAGCAATTTTGACATCTGGAGCTTTATGGAGTTGGTTGAAGTAGGCTGAATGCTTTGAATTAACTGCTGAGTGGCCTTTTGTGCGGCTGTGTGTCCTCTTGGTGAGCTGTCATGGTCCTTCTGCTGAATTTGCCTTTAAGTGCCTTAAATGCTTGCTTTATCCTCATGCTGTCCTGTATCTTCCATCCTTCTCAAACATTTCATTTAGTCTTGATCCTTCCGTATGAGAATTATACAAACCATGAATTCCATTATGGGAACAAGCCTTTGTCTGCATGCTGAATTTTACCTAAGTGTCTTTGAGCAGAGTCATCTTGAGGGATGAGGAAAATATCCATCTTCATTTCCACGTTATCTTTAACAACTGATTTCTGATCTAAGTCATCTGAGCTCTTACTCATATTATCTGCTTTAAAAGTATGTGGCCTTATGACTGTTTTTGACTTGGGCTCCTAGTGACCGAATGACTGGAGCTAACGTGGCAGAATTCTGACCATGGATTGCCACCAATCTTCCTTGGGCATCTGATGTCTTCTGATTTTTATTAAAGTCTCATCGGCCTCAGTGTATTTGAAGAAATTGGGAGAAGTCTCAAAGAGGCGATTGACCTCATTTTCAATGAAGAATAGACCTCCCAATTTATCATACAAATCTTGTCCTGAAGGAGGCCCTTTCTGTTCAGATGAACTGCCAGATGCAGTGATCTGATTCTCCATGTATGTCATCATTCTGTTGGTAAACTGATCTAGGGAAATCAGTTTTCCTTGGCTGCTCAACAGACTGGGAAGGCCTCTTGCTTGCAGCTCTACCAGTTTGGCCCTGAACTCCTCCACATCTGCTGTTATATCAAAACATTTTCTCTCCACTGCCTGCACATAGCTTCTGAGTGTGAGTACCTTTTTGGCCTGGAGGACTGCTTCTGTCCTATTCGGAATGCCCAGGGCTGCCAACTCCTCCTCCTCATGTCTGTTTAGGTAATCTACCATTTTATTGGCCTGATCTGGCCTGTTACCTAACACAGCTTTAGACCTATCAATGTCTACCCGAGCTTGGCTTAGTAGTTCCATCTGCTGATGGATGGTCTTTATGGATTTCCATTGCTGGGTGATAGACTTGCTTATTCTGGCCCACAGGATTCTCTTTATTTCGGCCAGGGCTGTTTCTAGGTTCAACTCCTTTTCCAAAGCCTTTATCCTGGCTGTCAAGGTCTTTATTTCTCTACCCTGCTCGGCCACTGTCTGCTTTGATTTGTCATATTTTGACTCCAGCTCTGCTAATTTCTCCTTAGCTTTCTTTATCTCATCAGCTTGGAGTTCCATTTGTTTGACAGCCTTGGTTATATCTTCTATGGATGGGCTGTCTTGTTGGCCTGTTGTTGTTGTTCCTGTTGCCTCTGATGTGTGGGTCCCTGTTGTTGTTGATGTTGCTGCTGCTGCTGCTGTTGTTGAAGTTGTTGGTGGAGCTTGGGACGTGGATTCTCCTTGTTTATCTTGTAATGCTCCCTCCAGTTGCTTCTCCAACTCCCTTATCCTCTGATCCTGTTGTAACAGGAGGTCTAGCTGATCCTCCATCTTTTTCTGCTCTAGAAGCTCTGCTGTCTGAGGATGTTCAGTTGGTGGCAGCTTTAATCTCTTTTTGAGTGCCTTGAGGTCATCATCCTTTTTCTTCATGAGTGCTTTGACTCCTGTTGGGTCATTAGGATCATACCCCGTGTCAACAATAATTTCCTCGAGGGTTTTTATTCTGGTGTCCTTGGCCTTGGAGGACAATCTTTCCACATCCAACTGAGTGTTAGTATTCTTTAATGCTTCCTTCAGCTCATAGGCCAATGTGGCATTTTCCACAAGGGTGGCATACACCATTTCTCCAGCCTGCTTGTGGAGTTCAATTTGGTCCATTGGATGTATGTTGTTGGCCAGGACCTCCACCCTTGTTTTGATATAATCTGCAGCACTTTCAGGCTGCGGCCCCTTGGGTTTAAAATGGCTGAAGATCATCCTTTCTTGTTGGATGTCATAGACTGACATCAGCCTTTCCTGCATGGTCGGTGTAGCATCTATAAACTTATTGTACACCTCCTACCTCAATAGCTCATTTTGAGCCTTGATTTCTATAAAAGAAGCCTTAGTGCTCTTAGGCTTCTTGCTCTGCTGGGATTGGGAGGCGACCTCCAAACTGACTTGTAAATTTTGCTCCTGCTGGAAGGAGCTTGTTCCTGTTTGTAGGCTGCTCTCCTTGTCCTTCTCAATGTCTAAGACATCATCAGTGATGTCTTCTACTTCAGGAGAGTCTGCCCTTTGCCTTTTAGCCTCTGGCTGGTCTGAAGGTCCACTGAGAGGAGTGGAGTCTTCTCTTTGTCTTTTAACTCCCCTTTCTTCATGTGCCGGAGTCTGTAAGACTGGGGCACTGGACTGCTGTGTTTGTGGAGGTGGAGTTTGTAGTGCAGTGGTCTTTGGCAGCCCATTCTGTGGCTTTTCCACCTGTTCTTGCTGCTGGCCTGACTGCTGATCTGTCTCCATCCTGGCCTCCTGACCTGTTTTTAGCTGAGCCTCCTACTCTGTTTCCTTTTCCTTTTCTGTTTCCTTTTCTTTCTGTTGCCCTGCCTGTTGCTCTGTCTACTGTTCCTGTTGCTTATCCTCTGCCCCTAATATGCCTTTACCTTTATCCATGGCTGATTTTGATGTTGAAGGTGCTTGAAGTACAATCGTTTTTGATGAGGTCCCTTGTCCTACTGAGTAAGGCAATAATAAGGGTACCTGCTGCACATAATCCAGGTCAATAGTTTTTTCAAGCTCCTTTACATTCTTAAGCATCCTCTCCTCCTCAGTTAAACTCTCAGCTAGAGTATCTGGTTGCCATTCTTGCAAATTGGCATATTGTTCTATATGAGGGTATTGGCAATGCTTAATGGCTAGGAGCCTATACTTGGTTCTCCTAGCCGAGATGACTCCTTGAGGGTCATAAGGGACCCACCGAAAGCTATAAGATAGCTTGTATTTGTTTTTCAGGATCAGATCTGCATCCTCCCATCCTTCCTTCCTATTCATAATGAAAGGGTCCATTTCACTCTTGAAGCTGAGGTGAGCCTTTTTCTTGGCGCCATGGAAGTGGGTGAGGTCCGATTGAATCAATTGTCTATAATATTCAAGTGCAAATAACCTCATTGGCACATATTTTTGGAGCCTATATGGGCAGACCTCACATCCATAGATCCTGAAGACTGTATGGTGCTCATATAGGTACCAGTCACCTATCTTGTTTTTCTTGGAAAGCTGCAGAGCTTTCTTTATCTCACTGGACACCCTGGGAGGTGGGGACTTCATTAGCATGCAGCAGAGGGGGTAGGCAAACTGGTCAACAAATTCACAAAAGGTATATGGTGAAATTGTCACGTGGTGATAGACTGAGGTCCAGAAGATAACAGATCTTCTTTCCCCTGTATGGTCCAGCCTCCTGATATAGCATGGGAAAGCTTCAGAGTGATAGTACATGAACATATGGTAAAGGTAGCCTGAATACCTGAAGACCCCCTGTCTATCTAATTTGGTCAGCTGATCATGGATCTTGTTGGCAATGAATTTGGCAAAGTTGTATTTTTTGGCAGGGGGTTGATATGGGCTGTATACAGATAGCATTGCTAGCATGCCTCTGTCCACATATTCACTGTCCTGGTACCCCAATACATAGGCTATCATGTCTAGTAATAGCCTGCCCACCTCATTGAATTGATCATTCCGATAGGGAGGGGGCTCTGAGGTCTGGCATTCAGGCTTCATGAAGTCTCTGCTGATTCTCTGTAGTTCTTTATCAGTCAGTTTGTCACCAGTGTCCATCAACTGGTTCATGGAGAATGGGATCAGCAATTCTGTCTGATCAAAATGTAGCATTTTGTTGATGGACTCAGCATTGATTTGAAAAAGGATCCTCCCTGATGAGGTGATGATGGCTCTATGCTCTGCATCATAATGTTCAGCACAGAGGTGAATGATTTCAGGGAAAACATTCACAGCTGGGAGACAGTAGTAGGGCAGGTTTGACTCCCAGACCCCATGTGTGCCATGTCCATCCCTGTGGTCTTCCCTTAACCTATTGAAGGTCTGCAAAAAGTCCCTGCTCCCTTCAAAGTCTCCAATGAGACTATCTTTATCTACTAGTGTCAGGGCTTCCATCTGTTTGTTTGTCTGACTTTGTGAGGCCACACTGATGGATGAAGTTGCAGGAGACGCCATGATAGGAGCTGGTTTGTAGAAAAATAGGCAGTGATTCAATCAAGGGCTTTTGACTTTAACTCAACTGCTAATACAGTGAGTTTTTCCTTTGCAGAGGGAGTTTGCAAGCTGGATTATCTGTTTTTTCTGTGAAATTCACAGGGTGTGAATTGTTACTGAGAATTTTGCAGGGTTTCCTCAGGTTTCTCTGTTGTAACAGCAAGTGGATTGTACTTGGCAAAAGGGAACAATGCCGAGTACCTCGGGAAGGATTTCGGGGTTTCAGCCTGCGAAACGAGCACTGTCTTACTGAATTGTGGTTTTAGGGTGCTGTAGGTTGCTTGGCAGGCTTTATGTGATAGGCAGAACTATAATTTGAAGGTTTTAATGGTGTTAATTGGTGGATTTACAGAGAATTTAGAAAGCACGGGCGAAGTGGGGGAAACTGGCTAAATACCTAGATAAACCAGCTTGGGCACTTGCGAGCTGAGCTGTGGAGGCTTGGCACCGTGAATTCTGGACTTTCAACGGTCGGAATCTTCAAATTTGCTGTCGGGGTCAATTTTCGCGGCAGCTGGTCGTTTAACGGCTCCTTCTCTTAATCAAGTGAAAATGACAAAAAACGGCTTATTAGGCCGGTTATAACGTTAAATTTTGCAAAATAACGCGATTGGCACTTTTCCGCCGATGACGTCAGCATGACGTCATGGTGGGCCCGCCGTACGGTAATGACGTGGCGCTGACGTGATGGCTAGGGTGGCGGGACATGGTGGTAGGACGATGCGGTGGCAAGACAGCGTGGAGGTCGACGGGGCGCGGGAGCGGACGGAAGTGAGGTGACGTCAGGGTGACGTGGTGGTGACGCGTGAGGGAAAGCGGTAAGTGGAGTGGTGGTAAGCGGGTTCCCCGCACCACTTTTGGAGCACAGGTGGTAATGTGGAGAGAGCTCCGAACAACCTCCGCGCCTGCCACGCGTCCTCGTACGGGCCCGAAACCGCTCTCCCCGGACGTTAACGGTCGGCAGATCGGGTTGTGATTTTGACCGCCCACCCTTGGATCTCAACCGGCGGAGATCGGACGGCTGGCGGGTCCTCCGACTGGTCGTGCATCTTTGGAAGGGGCCTGCCTGGCCATTAAAATATTCAATTTAAATAATATGCCGGGAACTTTAGGATTAGGGGTTTTTTGCGGGTTTTGCATAATTTCGGGCAAAAATTATTCATCAGGGCGCAAACTATAGGAAATGGGATTTACACCAATTTTATGAAATATGAGATAACCCCCGACCTTAGGATAAAGCGCGGGGAGGGTAAATTTTCAATGTTTTCCGCCCCTTTGGTGATTTTTTGGGTTTTTCAAGGTTTTGAAGGTTTTCAAGGCAAAATGGTACTTTGGGTAGGGAAGGTGGTTTCAGGGGGAGCAAAAGGTGAGTCATGGGTTCTTGACCTTGACCAGGTGTCAATTCAAGTCCCAGGGAGAGAATATTATGGCTATAGTGCCAGAGAGGGGATATTTATGCATTGTGGGGTTTATACACCATGGTGTTTATAATAATAGGGATAAAGGGGTATAGGGGGCTAAAATAGTAGAGTTAGCTGTTAATATGGAGGAAACATGAGTGAAGGCTAGCTCAACCAGGTTTTCTTTGAAAATAATTTGAAACTAGGAGTAGTTCAAAATGAAAAGATTTTTGCACAGGAAATGTGGCTTCTTAAAGCCATAAGAATACTTCAAAGATATAAATTTCTGTGCTCTGTGCATCTTGGGAAAGGGTGTTAATGAAGAGTGGTGTACAAATGAGAACAAGGGAATTAGTCATGCTCCAGAGTGCTGCTCTTCCTGTTGATGTTTCAGCAACCTTGCTTTTGAAAGAGGCACCACTTCTGCAACCCCATGTACCTACCCAACTAGTTCTCCTAGAATTTTTTGTTCCTTCTTGAAGGGTGCACTTGGACTTGCAAACCCTTTGAATGCCTTTTCTTTTCATTGGCTTTTTCTCTCATTTTCTATCTAATGCAACCCTTATTCCTTCCAAGGTCCCAGATTTAGCAGTTGGGAACCTTAAGCTTCTCTACCTAGCTACTGATCTGCCAAGATTAAACAGTTTGGACAGATGTCATTCTCTATTCTACAACATGAAAATTGAAAACATGGCATGATCCAGAATAGACTGTTGGACCACCCATCAAAATTGAGTTCTTATCAAAACTGATACAGACATTGCCTTCTTAGGGAAATATGAGATCTTTGCACTTGTCAAAGCAGAGCATATTTGGACCTTTGATACCCAATCATGAAATATGAAACCTATTGGTATAGGTATCCAACAATAGTTACAACCAAAGTTTCATTCATCTTCCAAAGAACTCAACATTTCATTATAATAATAAACATATACAAGTCAAGTACCATTTCATACGATCAGTTTTGCAAGATGGCAAATTGAAGCTCGAAAAGATACACACTAGCCATAATCCTAAAAATATGTTAACAAAGGTTTTAACTAGGGAGAAACTAACTTTCTACTCAGTTTCAATTGGTATTCAAGTGTGATGATGAAGATGAGAAACATCCAGGTCCAAAGTGGAAGAATTTTCTAGAAATTGAATTAGCGGTGGAGTTGCTATAATCAGTCTCCAGGTGGGAGATTGTTGGGTGTGGAGCCTGATTATGTTCCTAATTTAGAGGTCTTGATTTAGTCGTGTGTATACCCGAGGAAGACTGTAAGCTAAAAATAGATGAAAATTTCCTTGTAAAATATTGTAATTTCATAGACAATTTAGGTCGTTCATTAGTTGGATGGTCTGACGATAGAAGTTATGTTAATTTAGGGTTTTTTCCCCTAGAAGACAACCCTCTGTTTATATGAGGGAATTGTATTGCGGTTTTGTATTATTATTCCAAGTGAGAAAGAGAGAAGAGACTATGTGAGGAAAGATGAAATTACAACGGAGTTGTTGTAGGTTGTATCTCTTCATTTTGTTGGATAATATAAAAGGAAGGACTTGTTGTTTCTCCATGGATGTAGCCCAAATTGGGTGAACCATGTATATTTGTGTCTATCTTGTTTTATGCATTTATGTATTTGTTTTTTTGAAATATTTTGTGTATTTCGTTGCTTCATTAATTAATTTATAACAACAAATGCTTGGAGGTGTCACCAAACCCTAAATATTGAGGGGGAGGTGACAAACAATCAAGAGACATGAGTACTTGAGCAAGACAAAGAGATCTTAAATAATGGAGTTTGACTTACTTGACAACTCGTCATCCTAAATAAGGGAGAGAAAATGAAACTTGGTAGCTTTTATTATCCATGTGAATGTTGTAGGTGTTGAAAAACCAATCATATTGTCCCCTGTTGAAAAACTAATAGGGCTTTTCAAGAAGCGTGTCATAGCAAGCTAATGGTATAACATCACATTCAAGAATGAAAATGAAAAGTCAATTGGAGAAAGTGGAAAAACACCTACATATGACAGGTGTGGATGTGTTTTCTTCCTTTTCCCATTGAAGATGATATATTTGTGCATATGGTTTTGTAGGGTGTTGGAGTGAGGAAACTAACTACTAAGAAACCAAATTCCTTTTATCATTATCCATGATGCGTTGTCTACTTTTTTTCTCAATAATATAATTGTGAGTGAATAAAACTATCTCACTCAAGTCTAATATAATACTTAGTCAAGAATTCTGGAAAATATTTGAGAAACTAAGATCATGGGACTCAAGTTCGTTACATCATTCTTTGTGTACATGCTCCTTGATTATTTGTTGTAGTTCAACAAGGAGAACCTTGGCAATTTTTCCTTACAAGGTTTGGTATTCATCATTGGAATACCCATACCATCTATGATAAGAGAATTGCTTACACTTCCTAGGCCAAGGGAATTGATTTTCTCTAAGGGAGAATCAATGGTAGTTGAGATATGCGAAAAAAAATCCCTTTATCCATGACAGCTATGGTGGTTATTGGGTGGGTTGATTAGCTTTACTTTTGACTTTGGAATCTTGTTGAAATTAAATATCCAATGAAGAGATCAAGAAGGGTTTTATTTATGTTATGGTGTGAGAATGCCAACTATGAATTAGCTTTGACAAAGATGTTATCTTCAAAATACCTTCTCTCATGTTTGAAGGAAAGAATATTTGAAGTCGTTGATGAATAATTGGATTTATTGTTTAGGAATCTACCCAATTTGTAACCATTATGCCAATATTCCACCATTGTATGCTAATGTCTAGAATTTCATATACATGGAACCTTTAAAATTAATGTTGATCAAAGATTGGTGGGCAGTTGTGAGGAGCTAGTTGTGAATTTGTCACCATGTAAGGGTTTATTCTTCAACATGTACCTCAACTATAAGGAACTTATCAGCGTTTGTCAAATTCCAATGAGTTTTAAAGAATTATTTTAAAATATGAATCCAAGCATCAAGCTTGTGACCATTTATGGCTCTATTAGAATTAGTAACAAAAGGCTTTGTATCGAGCATAAATACTGTTGAGAAATGGAGATACCTATGGAAATATTCACTTGTTATTGTGTTATAGGATTTGGCAGAGGGCATTATTTACGACTTGTTGTATAATGGTTATAAGTCATTAAAACATAATCAAAATATCTTTAAACATTTTGGCCTAAAACTCTTATTGTTGTTGAGCATGTTTTTGTTGTTGAATAGCTAGTGTTTCCAAAAGGAAACATCATTGTTGTTACATTTTATCTACCATAAGTTGTACAAATTGGAAAGTGTATAATATCTATAGTAACTGGGGCATTTGTGGGTAGATTTATCAGTATAAAGGATGTGATTATCACTTTTTCAATTAGATGCAATGATATATAGAGTGGGGATATCAGAAAAACATAAGTGAGGGCTCATTCCATGAGTTTTTTGCAATAAATGTAGGTTAAAAACTACTAGAATGGTAAACTAAAATATAAAAAATATCTATCGACACATGGGGCCCCATTTGTGGGGAGCCTCAAAATAAGAAAGGGTGCCAAAATTATTCACATTTTATATTAGGATGAATGACCCATCGAGTAGGGAATTCAAAAAAAAAAATCGAGCACCGGGGACCATTCCACAATTTCTTCCATCAAGACCAAGTTAAACTTTAGTTGAATGATTTGTAAACCTATAATTCCAACTATCATAAAAGAGACCCATGACAAAAGAAAAAAATGTGGGAATATACTATAGAAATCATATCTGAAAGTACACACTAAGAATGTTGAATCAATGTACATTCAACCTAAATGTTCATCACATCAACATGATAAATTACAAACAAATTAAGAAAAATTTTGATCTGTATAAATTAGAAAAAAACATAAGTTGTGGTAGCAAACACATCTCTTTCAATTTTTCATGAAAGATGATCATTGTAGAACAAATAAGTTCATCCAAAGATGGAAATAAAAAATCCTTATAGCATATGCTAAGAAGGAAATGAAAAAATATTCCATCATATCCAAAGAAAAGCTTCATAATAATAACAAATAGTAACTAGGGCACCACATGCTAATCACTAACAAATTATGGCTTCACTTCATTCTCTAATTGCTAGATATACCCAAATTAAGATTCACAATACAAGAGGTTGCAAGCTCTCTATTATTTCACCTTTATCTTGTTATTAATGATGAAGTGATGTGCTCCTCCTCTGTTTATTATAGAGTAATAGGATTGAGTTCGAGGTAGCATAAAACCTTTACTCTAGATTTGGCTTACAAGTAGAATTCCCTTCAAGTGCTAGGTAAGTAGGAATAGGTCCACAAGTGCCAACTCATGTACTCAATAGGTTTTTATACAACACCACACATATTAATGTAGTTGCAAGTGTAAGCTCACTACTCCAAATATTTTTATGCAACAAGTGCACCTATCTATTCAAAACCCTAATTTATAACAACAATCATTTAATCAAGGTAAAATGTGTTTGGAATATATTTAAGAATATCCAATACATATCATAGGCCCTATATACTTCACTATATATTCTTTGAATTCACTACCTCTTTTCACCCAGAGTCCTAGTTTATCAAATATTATTTTTGGGTGTGTAATTTGTGGAGTCCTTATAGGTTATTTAGCCTAGAAATCCTTTGTTACTCAATCTACATGACTTATTGGGGATTCCTCCCTTTTGGGAATAACATCCATCCATGTAACAATAGGGAAACATCCAATAAGGTGATATTGGTAGTTGATCTCATTGTTTCCCTTATTCGATAGTGCTTGGTGAGGATTTCCACAAGTTGTTTGATTTTGTGCTAGCAAGCTCCCAACCTTCCTTAACTTGATCAAGTTCCTCATGCAATGTAACAAACAGAAAGTACATAAAATAATAATAGTAAGAATATTAATATTAATATTAATATTCAATGGGCACGTGTCTATTTACATATGTGACCATTTAATGTATATTTATACAAAAAGTCACATTTTGTTATAATCATCTCTCATATCTAATTTATTTATTAAAAGTGCACATATTTAGTCCTATATTCCCTCTTTTGGTAGTTAAAAATTTAGTGGAAATAATTTCAAATGAAATGCATTAGTTTTTCATTGTCAAAAGTTAAAAAAATGAAGTGACCATTGGATCTATCACATCAAAACTAGCAAGGAAAAGTAAATTTAGAAAATGGTTGACCAAGTAGTACAAAATTTACATTTAAATTGCTCGCAATGAGCTACAACATATTTGTATTTTTAGAATTGATGTAGCCTATCATTAGAAATGGCCATTTCTTTCTATGTTGCTTATTTCATTGTAAATCGATGAATTAAACTATCACACATGTATGACAAATTGTAGTATTCTTCACCCCTATAATGCTATATATTTCTAAAGAGACTCAAAATATGAGAGGAGAAAAGAAAAAAAAGAACAATTTCACATTAAACTTGAGAAAATAGAACACAAAAGAAGTTTAGATTCTAAGATAGTATACATAATTTCCCAATAAAGTATCACTTTACCCTACACATTTGTAATTCACCAAGACAAAATAAAAGGAATTTTTACCTTGTTCAAATGGGAAATGAGGTAAGTGAGTCTCCATTTCATTCCTAACATGAAAAAACATGTTAACTCAGGCTTCAAAAAAATTGAACATGAGAAAAAGAGACAAATGCAAAGAGATAAAGAGAGAGAGAGAGAGAGATAACCACTTCTGAATATAATTATGTAAGTGATATCACATTTTCTTTAGTTGTTCAAAGAAAATATTTTGAAATTTGCATAGAAACTAAGGATGTTACATATCCATATTCTCATAGGACACTTATATAAAGAAAAATATTACTAGAAAACATTCTATATTTTAATGAGGTAATCAAGAGAAGGAATTACAAGACACCTAGAATATAATATTTCATATTATTTGAGAACCTATATACCTTAAATATTAAATCATTTGTAACAATATTAATGATAATTATCATTGGAAAACCATAATAGGATCTAACACTTTGTCTAATTGAGTTAGTACCTACAACACCAATACAATGTGCACTTACATTTTTCTTCTCTACATCATAATATTTACCTTATCAAGTATTATTATTCAATCAAAATTAGTCATTAGGAAATAACACACACACACACACACACACACACACACACACACACATATATATATATCATGCATGCATATCATGCATGCACTCATGTTGTTTTCACCTTAAAAGTTAATATACCTCATATTTACATGAAATAAATTTACAAAAAAAAATGCTTCCAGAGATGGAATATGATATATGAATGTATAATTATAGAATTTGCCTATAATAGATTTAACATGGCACTATTAAATCTCACTAAATTCAAGACTAAAGGTTAATGGAGTTATTAATTATTGAAAAGGAAAATAACAATAGAAGGATAACTAGAATTATATGTTCATGTTTGACAATGCTAAACTAGTAGTAACAAAAGAGTAAGGCATGTTAATAGATAACTAGCAACAAAAATCAGGAGTAAAGTTTAATTTTATCTTGGATATTGATGAGTCTTGGTATTACAAAAACAATCTTGAAACTCCCACAACTACCAACTTTAATTTATCAATTTGGAGTTCATACAAACTTAATAGGTGTTAGTGTTATATGCACAACAAGTAAGGTTCTACTTCAACTGTTATGAAGCAATGAATTGAATTGAAATGCATAGGCAATACTTTGCATAATCCAAAAAGGAAAACTAACTAACTTAACATTTTAAGGAAAGAGATGACTGAAGAAAAACTTGCTCTATTGCATCGAAAAAACACTAATCTATTTGCACGAAAGGAAATGCTAGGAAAGAGATACTAATCTATCTTGTAGAAGGTAAGTAACATGAAAATAACCCTAAGCAAGTTGCATGGAATAAATTCCATGAAAGTAACTCTGATCTATCTTGCAGGAAACAAATTATATATTATTGCAACAAAGATAAGTTCTATTTTATTTTCAAAAACAATTAAATTCTCAAAAGTGATCAAGGTAAACTGCTTTCATTCTACTTAACACATAACCAAAGCAATATACCCTAGTTTTAGGATTGAAACTACAATGATGAAAGGAAGGCGTCTAGAGGAAGGTGTCTAGTTGGTATATGATCTTCTCAATTTAATAGTTAAGTCTTAGAGGACATTGTGGATATGAGAAACAAAAAGAAAGATTTAGAGGCAATTCTAGGGATGTTGCATAAGAATTTTGTGTACTGCTAGGATTGCTATAGGATGACCTGTTTTGCTAGAAGATTTCATTTGAGAGAAATCCAATGGTACTAGGAGAAGTTTCAATGTGGGAGAAGGTGGTAGGAAGCTAAGGAAGGGTGTAATAAACCTTACCAAGCCTAGATATACTTAGTAGACTAACTTGCGCAAGGAAGAGAAAAAATAACCATCTCTTATAACTCAATGAGGTAATTACAATCACACATAGAGATTGAAGAAATGAATAAAATGGAAGGATTATTGTTGAAGTAGGTGATCCTCATGCATATAAAAATGATGTTATTCTACTTTGTGAACCATTGGACTTCATCTACACACAAAATAAATACACAACTAATGAAAACAAAGTGTTTAAATTACTACCAAAACACCAACTACAAAGAACAAAATATCAGTGAAAGGTTGAGTTGAATTTGGAACAAAATACACTTATTGCAAAATAATATGTCCCAAAAAGAGTTTCTTATTATAACCAAGAAAATAAATAATTTGGACGTAAAGCTCGTGGGTTCGAAAGTAAAATGGTCAAAATGGGGGAAAAAGGTATCTAAAGTATGCCCAAAAGCTACACCCAACATATTCCTCCAACTGAAGCAATTGCATGTCCTCATGCAAAATTCTCAGATGCTACTACTATACCTCTGTTGTAGATCTGTCAAGTTATAAGTGTCGATAGTATCCTCATCAATGGACCTGTAGCCCTGAGTGGCCATCAACTGATGCGGCTAGGATTCCTCCTCATAGTCACACAACTGATAATGGGGTTGACACTCCTCCACTTGTAGTAAAATCAAAGGATATTTAAACTTGAGCCCTATCTAGAATTCTCCCAATGATCTCACAATCTGGGTGTACTTTGGGACCCGTGTAACTACAACCATGAAATTTGGAAACCTAAAAGGGTCACCCTCCTATAGACCTGTGCTACTAGCCTCAGTGTGTTTAAGGCACCCCTTTAATGCTCAACGCTTCAGTTGTATAAAGAGGTTGAGGAGGAATCCCATGATTTTCCTTATATAGATAGCTAATTACTCTCTGACGTCTAGAGTACTCAGAAATCTCTTAAAATCTTGCGTCAACTTTGTAGCCATTCCTACTTCCACTCTTATCCATAATGCTGCCTTTTGTTCAATGGTGTCCGCTAACTTCATGGTTAGGTGCCATTCTATCTGATTTCTCATGAAAGAAATAAAAGAACGCAATTGTAGGTCCCCCATGTAGGAGAAAATGTGTGCAACTAGGTGCAAAATAGCATTCTCATAGATTATATTATGAAGAAAAAACTCACATACTAAGATTTGGTCATTAAAATCACAAGCACATAAAACATCCAAGAAAGCTCGGGTAGAATTACCCAAATACGATCTATTTTCATATATGTCCTTCAATTGAAACAAATATAACCTTTCCCATAGAAAGACTGGGTAGGAATGAGAGGGCCTTCTACACCCTAATATATTTAGAGCGAGTTCATACAACTTGTGTTTATCATCTATTAAATCTCAAACTTACTGCTGTAACAATTGCATTTGCTTCTCCTTCTCCTTCTTGGCTTCCTTTTCTTCCCATATTTCCCATTCTTTCTTCTCAACCCATTGTTCCTTGAGAGAATATACAACTTTCCAATGTTCTTCCGGTGAGATTGCTCCTTTTTGTAAGGATAGTGCATGTTGTTTCCATTTATGTATTTTTGATATCAATAAAATTTTCTTCGAATACCATCCTGCTTCAGGAGCCTATGTTCCTTCACATCCAATATCACTTGGGGATGTAAAAACATCTCAAGGATTGAGCTTCTCTTCTTCATCTACTGGTTTCTATGTATTAGATGCTTCATCAGTAGGTTCTTGTGGTTCAACTCTTTCTTTTTCTTCCTAAGTAGCCTCTGCCTCTACTGCTAGTTCTTCTGTAATAACAGTGTTGTTGGTAGGTTCTTATGTATCAAATTTCAAGCCGATTACCATGGGATGCTCTATTTTGACTGTTGGTTCTCATGTAACAGCAATGTCATTAACGAGTTCTTGTGTAACATCGTCCTAGGGTTTGGTTTGAGTTTCTATTGAAATGGTGTTTGCAACACAAACTTTGTATCCGACTATTGATAGATTCCTATCACATGTTGAACATACAGGACCCAGTGTATTTTTTGCGCTCATTTTGTCTATAGCCTCTACCAAGGTGTCTAGGCCTGGGACCCATGCTTCTACTTTACTCTCCTCTAATTTTTACAAAAACCTTTCATGTTTTTTTTCTAAATTTTCAATTTTATGCAAAAAGAAATTGGGTCTCGTCCTTACCTAATAGAGGGACCTCTTCTAGATGGGCATGTTCCCCTTCTTTCTATTTCCATGTTTTACTTGTGCTTGCTTGTCTCCTTTTCGGATGGAGGCGAAGGTTTTGGCTGTGAGCTAACTTTCACCCTCTTCTTCGGTATCCTATTGCCTATCGACTTATCCAGTGATCTTTTCGTAATCATACCTCCTGAGGGTTCCCCTTGTTCTTCAGTCTCCCTAGCTTCTCTTGGAGCATCATTGGGGATTTCAACTTAACTTTAGCGGGAAGTCCTCATATTTCTACTCATAAAATCCTCCCAGCTCTTGCCTTGAAGTTCCAATGCATCCAACGCAATTAACTTAATGAGGCTATGGTTGGTAATGCAACTCTTTAGGTATGTAACAATATTCATGGTAGTAGACACGTGCCTTGTATTTTCTAGTAGGAAATATGGGAGATTGATCATCTTCCTATGTTGAAGGTGGTTTAAAATGAGAAAATGGTAATTAGACAAGATCGTTGCCCTTCCTTCACAAGTAATGCACTTGACAATGTACATGGTGATGTGTTCCCATGGTTGAGGGAGTGATAACCTGTCAATTCCCCTACCTGTTGGGTTGTGTTAAATTCTTTCCACATAGTTAACAGGGGGGTTGAGGGGTACCCATAGCCCCACTTTATGGGGTCCGGGGCAGCGCCCCAGAAAATTTTGGTTTTGGACCCTATGTTAGGTTGGGCGGACCCACCTATGGTTTTGTGCATGATTTTCGCACATGTTTTTTGGACGCAATGGTTTTCGGTCCATGGTATTGGATCGATGGTTTTTTGGTC
>APFE030966530.1:0-16213 GCA_000404065.3 Pinus taeda
TGGGCCCTCTCATCTACACTTCACTTTTTCGACACCAAAGGTGGCATTTAAAGTATTTTCACTCCAGATGGGCTTCTACCCAAGTGGCAAAGGAAGGCAAAGGGTCACCCAAGCCATTTGTCATGTTTGTGGCGATGCACCTGTAGTTGATGTTTGGCTCTCCACCTTCATTTTGTAATGATTTGAGTAACTCCCCAACCCTTGGGTGTTCTATCTCTTCATGGAACATTCTATATATTGTATGCAAACTATTTGCAAAGGGTTGGTTGGCTTGTAACTTCTGGGAGACTGTGGAAAAGAAAGTATGTTTCTTTATTGTATATTTTTTACAGAGGATTAATGAAAGGCAACGGCTCTGTTTCATGAGATTCATGTGGTTGTGAGTGTAGAAAATGTGTCTCTTATGTTTCATATGTATCTTGTTATGTTTCATAGTTCATTTCATATCATTTCCAGTGAAATTTTCTAAGTTGGATAAGGTAGAATTCAATTTTATTGCTCTGCCTGTGGGAAAATTTCATGTTCAGTGTTCATTCTTCTGTTGAAAAGGATTCATGTTGTCTATGCCCTTTTCACCCTCTTAATAAATCTCTCCATTTCTCACTATCTTAAACTAAATTGCTAGGATTTCCACCTATCTTGCCTCACGAAGTAATCTATGCCTTTGTATTAAGTTCACTGTTCATTGAGGTCCATTGGTCCCATACCTCCCAGAAACATAGTCATTCATAAAAATCACTTCTTTTATCCATATTCACTTACTAGCCTAAGATAAATATTTCGCTATAAGTCATCTCAAGCCATTTAGTTTATCTATTCACTGAGTGTGACTCGAAGAGAGCCATCTGCTATGTTTGTAGGGCTAGCTACTAGACTGAGCTTGGTTTGTGGTTACCCAGAATTTTGCCTTCCTTCAACCTATGGCAAATTTAGGTGCTAACATGATCCTTGCCATCAAACCTCCTCATCTTGCTTTTTCTTGATTTTAGGAGCTTGACCTTAAAACGACTGTAACTCTGTACTTTTGGATTTTTAAGTTCTGAAATTGTTACCTATAATAGCCCACTGCTCCCTCTTTCCAATGCCACTAGTTTGATCCAAATTGGATTCTCCAAGAAAGAGTTATGCACAATCTCCCAAGATGACCTAATTATAGACCTTTCCAGAACAGTGAACTTGTATGAAGTGCCACATGTCACTGTTTCGACCATGGGCACTGAAAAATATATACAAGAAACTAAATTTTGTCCTCTTTCTGTACCTTCTTACAAAATTTCAATCCAATGCTTAGAGAGAAAGTTATGACGATTTTCCCCAGGTCACCTGTTTGGAATGTAATTGAGGAGTCTGTAAAAAGACCAAGTTCCTCAGATCATATCTCTACAAATATAGTGCGACAAACTCTGAAATTCGGACCTGAGATTCAGCGCAATTTCTTCTCAAATGGGTTTTTTTTTAGCTTCTGAAACATCGTAGAAAAATAATTATAGCAAAAATTCCATGATGACCTATTCGGAGTAGTGAAACCCTAGAATCCAAAGCTCTGATACCAAACGTTATGAAACCAACTCACAAAAAGATAGAAAAGAGAGATCAACACTTTAGAATTCAGCCTCTTCGAGGGGGCAACCTCCTTTAAATTACATAAATGAAAAATTCTTGGATGACTTAGATGAAAAGACCTCCTTCCTATATATAGGAGTCTAAGGGGTCATAACATAATATAACAATAATAATATAAGGGCACAATAATAACAATAGTGGGCTTCTATGGGGCACAATAGTAACAATATGGGCACTACATGCATACATCAATATAATAAGTGGTTTGTACTAATAACAATAAGGGGTTACACTAGTAGTATAGTGGCCTAATAGATGTGGGGATTTTCCATTCCTTAATGGTTTTAATTTTGCTAGGGTCTACCTTGACGCCTTTATGAGATACAATATGACCCAGATATTCCAACTCTTGTCTTCCAAGGAAACATTTAGTGATTTTTGCATATAATTGTTTCTCCTCCAATAGTTTGAGCACCATCTCAACATGTTGGACATGATCCTTCCAAGACTTGTTGTAGATTAGTATATCATCAAAAAATACGAACATAAATTTTCTAAGGAAGGGTTTGAAAATGGAATTCATCAAACCTTGAAATGTAGAAGGTGCATTAGTAAGGCCAAAAGGCATGACCAAAAATTCATAATGACCATCATGAGTTTTAAATGATGTTTTTGGAATGTCTTCAACCTTCATTCTGATTTGATGATATCCATAACAAAGATCTAACTTGGTGAAGTAAATTGATCCATGCAATTCATCCAATAATTCATCAATGACAGGATTGAGAAATTTATCTTTAATAGTGAGCTTGTTGAGCTCCCTATAATATGGACACATGCGCCATGATCCATCCTTCTTGTGAACTAATATTACTGGAGTAGAGAAAGAACTTTGACAAGGTTGAATTATGCTAGCCTCTAGCATTTCTGCAACCATATGTTCAATTTCAGTCTTTTGGACATAGGGATATCTGTAAGGCCTAATGTTTGGAGGAACACTTCATGGAATCAAATTAATAGCATTATCATGATCAAAAATAGGTGGGAGGCCCTTGGGAGTCTCAAATACCTTGGAATCATTGTCAAAGAATTTTTGGAGATCTGGAGAAATGGATGATTTCAATGTGGGAACCTCTAGTGAACATAATTGTGCAATTATGCCTCGTTGTTCTTTCTTTAGAAGATTTTTCGTTCTGCTAGAGCTGAATATCTTTCTCTCTTTCCCTTCAATACCTCTTAATTCAACTTCCTTTCCTTCTAAAGATAATTTCATGAAATTTTCTTGAAAATTAAAAGCTATTGTACCCAACGATTGTAGCCATTGGACTCATTGTACAACATTAGCACCACCCATTGGAATGGAAATCATTGGGCTATTCAATACATATTCTCCCATGGATAGTTTTATATTATGGCACTTTCCTGAGCAATTTATGGTTCCTCCACTTGGAACCATCACTTGACACTCTGGTGTTGGATATAGGAAGCAATTTAGTTCCTTGGCTATCTTACAATGAATAAAATTATGCGTACTTCCTGAATCATTCAACACTACTACCTTCTTCTTCTTGATATGCCCTTGTATCTTGATAGTTTGAGGAGTGGTAATTCCAGCCAATGCATTACAAGATATGATCTGATTCATCTATTCTTCTTCTAGGGTTTGTTCCTAGTGTTTATCCTCTTCTTTTGATGTTTCTTGTTCCTTTTCTTGCTCCTCTTCACAATCTATGTAAAATAATTTCTTCTCAACACACTTATGACCATTAGTGTATGTGCTATCACAACTGTAACAAAGCCCTTTTGCTATTTTTTCTTGCAATTGTACTCGTGTCAACCTTATAGGTTGTGGATGGCTAGGATAGTAACACTCCCATCTTTATGATTGTGAGTGGTCGGTTCCTTGTTGCCATAATTTTTCTTTCAATTTTTCTTTCCAACCTAAATGTCTTCTGCAATGAATCAGGTTCCTAAAGGAAAACTGCATGTTGGATGTTGTCTTTCAAAGTCCCTATGAAAATATCAATCCTATGCTCCTCTGGAATATATTTTACCCTTATATTCAGTTTTTGGAAGTCCTCAATGTGCTCCATCATTCAACCCTTTTGTTTGAGATTTATCAATTGGCTAAAAAAAGTGTTTCTTTGTGTATCCTCATAATGTGCTATCATTTCATTTGTAAAAATAGCCCAAGTGGCAATTTTTTTATGAGAGCGAAGCCATTGATATCATACAGATTGATTTGGTTCCAAATATAATGTTGTAATGCAGACCTTTTGTGTTTTTTCCACATTATGGAGATCGAAAAATCGCTCCATCTGTAGTATCCATGTTACGGAATCCTTGCCATCAAACTTGTCCATATTGATCTTTGGAACATGGTGGTTCTTTCATCCAACACTAGAGTCTATGAAATCATGATTAAAATTTATTTTGTTCTCATCATGAGTTTCCTTTACTACCCTTTCGCCATTAGTAAGAATTCCTTGTAGAAACTTTGTCAAATCCGTCTTCAATTTTGTCTGCAAATCTTCCATGTCTTTCTTTAAATCATCCATCTTAGCTTCCACGCCATCCATCTTAGCTTCCACACTGTCCATCTTAGTTTTCACGCCATCCATCTTAGCCTGCACGTCGTCCATCTTAGCTTCCAAGTCATTCATCTTAGGTTTAATGCCTTTCTTTAAACAATCCATCTTAGCATATATGTATTTCTTTATACCATCCTATTTGTCAGAAAACTAGTGTCTTTTTGATCTGCTAGTCCCACTTGGATTGACACTTATGCTAGAAAGAAACAATCAAAGAAATTTGTGAAAGGGGCCAACCTAGATCTTTCGCTTAACTCCTTGATTGATTTCTCTCTCCCTTGATAGAGCTTGCAACTCCTCTCCTACTTGTGCCACTTAGAGAATACCTATAGAAACAATGTAACAAAGCACCATCAAAGCATCTCAATATATTATACCATAAACAATGTAGAATTAGAAATACATTGAAGATACAATGGCATTCACAAATAACAAGATTTATAAGTACACGATTGTATGGAGGAAAACTCAAAGAACTTTATTAATAATAGAAGAGAGGATTACTACCCAGCCCTTTGATCTAGCATCATCCTCCCAGCATGAAAGCCCTCTTCACCTCATGAAAGGCAAGATCACCAAACAATACAATGTTCTCTCTCAAAGACAAACTATCAACACTTCCTTACAAATTACAAAATTCCAACCCCCAAGATCTCTCAGATGAGGGAACCATTTATGGATGTTTGCAAGGGTGTGAGTCATCTCTTGGTTTTGGATTAGTGTCATCCCACTTGTAGTTCTTGGTTCCACTTGGATATCTCTTGGATCTCTTACTCATCCTTGGGCGAATTTAGAGAGGCAAGTGTCATAGGAGAAGTTTCTAGAAGATTCCATGAGTATCCACTTAGAAAACTATCTCAGACATTTGTCCATTCTCGCTCATCGCACCCCACAAAAGGCCCCTTCAGTATGAACCACAACTAGCTAGTGTAGGATTTAGTATGCATCACACCTTGACAGTGGAACAGTAAGTATGGTCTAGTTTTGGCTAGTCATGAGTGGTTTTTCAGGTGGAACTTCTAGGGAATGATGTAATCGGTTGACTATGATCCTTTAGGGTATGAAACAACACTTTTAGGGGTTAAATATCCCTTGGTTTATTGACATATAGGATTGGGGTTGCAGTGCCCAAATATGTCTATAACACATCTGTCTTATTTTATGTTACCTTTTGTGCGAGTGAAATTTGTTGCACTTGGTTTTGTAATATTGATATATGATGTTGCATTTCTTCCTCTTCTTCATGAGTCATGCTAGAGCTTTCAGGTTGCTTACTAGGTATTTCCATTTTCTTTCTTAAGGGCATCAATTACCGATAATAATGCTTCACTATGACCTTTGAATTCCTCCAAACTAACTTTTCAAAATAGGCTTATGTTGAAATTTAAAAAAATACACACCTAAATTCACTTTGTAGGAGCTCGATATTGAATCTGTGTGCCTCTGCAATTTTGGATCTCCCAGTTTTAAAATTGTACCTCCAATAGCCCTTTGCGTCCTTTTTCCAATGCCATCGGATTATATACAAGTTGAGTAGAGTAAACTTGTACGACATACCACATGTCACTTTTTCAACCTTAGTACCTGAAACTGATGCACATAACACTAGTGGCTGTCCTCTTTAAAACTCTTACAAAATTTCAATTTGATGCTCAAAATAAAAGCTACGATGAGTTTCCCCAAGTGACCTGTTTGGATTGTAATTCGGGAGCTTCCAAAAACGCCAACTTCCTTAGATCATATCTCTGCAAATATAGCGGTAAAAGCCCTGAACTTTGCACCCAACGTGCATAACCTTTTCGGCCCAAATGAGTTTTTTTTAGCTTTTGAAATGTCACAAAAACAATGTTATAGTGGAAATGGCGCGATGACCAGTTTGGAGTAGAGAAGCCCTAGAATCTAAAGCTTTGATACCAAATGTTATGAAACTAGCTCACAAAATGATAGAGAAGATATATCAACACCTTATAAATGAACCTCTTAGAGGGGGAACCTCCTTTACATTACACAAATGAACAATTCTTGGATGATTCAAATGAAAAAACATCCTTTCGATATATAGAAGTCTACGGGGTCACAATATAACCAAGTTGACCAAACAATAATAATATAAGGGCACAAAAACAAGAATAGAGGGATTCTATGGGTCACAATAATAACAGTATGGGGACAATAAGGGCATAATAATAATAATAAGGGATACAATGAGAATAGTAATCGGGGGATCACTAATATTATACGAACATAACATATATGGTAGATTTTTTGATAATTTAGTACTCGTATATTTGTAGAGGAGTCCAAAGATTATAGCATGAGAGTTTTGTAATATTTCTATAATGGCCACAAGCATGGTGGTGTGAGTCAGTATAAAATGTTAAAGTGTTTCTTCACCAGTTCTTATATTTGTAGTGTTTTGGGGACATGTCAATAAAAATGTAAAACTAGTGTCATGTTACAAGACACACCTTTCAGAGTAGAGATTCATCAATTCTAGCAAGTAGCTACCAAGATTTGAACACTTCTAGGCATCTATTTTTACAGGGAAAGATACAAAAGCTGATAATTAATATCGTATTTTGGATTATTCACAAAAGGATTTGGGTATCACAGATTTTTAGTGGATTTATGATCCATTTCCAAAATGTTCTTGATAAACTTGCTATAAAAGGTTCTCATTCCAGCAACCAAAAAAAAATAAATTTTGAAGAGACATGCACTTAGAGAAAAACTCACCCCATGTTTGTTCCCCTTCTTTGCGCAGTCCTTCCCACTTCCTTGCAGATTGTTCAGATCCCTCGTCTTCTTCATAATGTTCTATTTCTCACCCTTCTATAATATCCGATCTAAGATTGAACAACAATATCAATATCCTTAAAATTGTTTATCATAGAGTGGGGATCAGTATACACTGTAGCTGGAATGAGCTTTAACACCTCATCTCTCATCCTTTTCACATGTTTAGGATGGATCTAAAGTAGTCTATGCTCTATGCTAATATTTCTCTTCTAGATGTCTTCCTCCAGAATAAACACCAAATAAGTTGAATAATTCTTCGGAAGATGACAGATATATAACCAGTCAACACGGAGTCAAAAAAATGATCTACACGTATATGAATCACTCGGGGGCTACAAGAAGAACACCGATTTGATTTCTTACACCTGTAGTAGCTTGTTTAGAGTGCCATTTTGGGTTCAAACATTCTGATATCAACCCATTCAATCTTTGTCCAATGGGATAAATTAGTAGGTGTATTCTCTGCATTATTATTGTAAAAGTTTGGCATTGCTCTCTGTGTTAGTTTTGTTTTGAAACATTGAGGGTTGTGAACTGAGTTTTATTTATTTTAGATTATTGTTGATGAATTGAGTTGATCTATTAAAGTTTAAAAATGACTCAAATTAGCAAATATTAGAGTTATTAAGGCCACTAATTATGTCACCTACTAAAAGTACAATCAACATTAGCAAGGAAACTCCTCTTGACATTCAAACATGCTTGCAACATAGACAAGAGAAGATTGATTTTTTGCAACATGAATCTCATCTTCAGCAAGATGAGTTACAGTAGCATAAGCATCATGACATCCATCAACAGCCAGTAAGTGGTCAAATCAGTAACATTGAGAAAAACTCTCATCCATAATGGAGCATAATTGCATGGAGAAGCAGAAATTTAGTTTACACTTCTTAAGCCCATAATCAGACCTTCAGAAGAACTTGTCCATAACAAGCACATAATTGGTATGGGATGTGACAAGGACTTCTCCTTTCATATTCTAGATTAGTCAAAGCCCATTCCGTTTCAGAGTTTTGGATTCCTTCATGACAGTTCACCTTCAACCATTCTAGATTATGCTCCTCTTCCACAGCAAGAACAACAGATTGTGAAATGCCAACATTGTGATTGAGTTGGCCATATGAGAGATCATTATTTTGATCTTCCCCATGTAAGAATTGTCATAAAACCAGTCATTTTTCAAACATATGCTTCAAAAACAAGCCTCTTATAACACCAAAGATTCATCTTTGATGGATCGCTTCTTGCTAATGGGCATCAACAACCAAGAAGATATTTTAGTCATATGTCAGAACTTGTTCTACAATATTGAAGAGTCTTCCAGTTGAGTTGTCTACATCATCTCACCTTGTATTTGATAGGGGGGAAATGATGGTCATATACAAGCTATGAAAGCCACATCAAGCAAGCCTGAGCCACAACCTGCCATACGAGATTCAGAGTTGTAGCCACAGACAAAGATGCTCGTGATCATGTGTTCAGTGGGTGATTCCTCTTCAAAGAATTGGGGACACTTCCTTTAGCAAAATACTTCAGCTTCTTTCCAGTTTTGGAAGAGTTCCAGGAATTGCATTAAGCATTCCAGAGTTGTTGGTCATCATTAAACCATCACGGGTTAAGACCTCCCTTTTCAGGTTAAGGTTCTCCCTTTTACGTGGGGTGAGACCTCCCTTTCATGGTTGAATATTTCCCTCTTCAAAACATTAGGATCACTTCCTCTAGCAAAAGACCTAAGCTTCATGCAAGACTTGGAAGAGGAAGAGTTCTCGGAACTGCACTAAGTGTTCAAGTGTTGGTGGGCATCCTTAAACCACCCCCCTTATACCAACACTTCAGAGAGCACATTCAGCCTAGTGCTACTATGCATTTTTGCATATTTTGTATTACATCTCTCTTATTAAATAAGCAACATCAGCTAAATTATATCTTCCAAACAAAGATATACAAACCATTCAAGGTAAGCAACATCAACTAAATGAAATAAGTTAATGATATGGTCATGCCCCACAAATAAACCTAATGTGAATTTTGAAGTTAATAGTGCACATATACATAATGATGATAATCTAAAAGTGTGACATTGTTTCCCTCAACTGGCTTAGATCAATCTAACATGAGATCTATCATGTGCCAACACACAAGAACTCCGTCAAAGTGCAAACCTTCCCTCAAGTTCTACAATAAAAAAAAATTTACACCTCGAGAGCATGATAGATAGGTGAGGGCATGATAGATCATATGTTAAATTGATCTAAACTAGTTAATTAAACAAATTAGGATTTACGAGCCACAAAATTGTACGAGATAAAATTAGTTCTTGAGTTAAGAGGAACCCACTTTTACACCCTAATGTTAAATGATTATTCTCTTTGTGAACTTCCTTCTAGTGATTGTTAAGAGAGGTTAGTCCATTATAGTGTATTGTGAGGTGGACATTTTCTTATAAAATTTGTAGTTTCACTTCTTTTTATTGCTAGATTAATACATTGTATACAAAATCATTGTGATTAAAAACTCTTGGAAAAAAGAGTATATATAAAAAAATAATAAAATTATAAATTAATCAATTTGTAATAGTTAAAAAGGTTTACACACTAAATTCTAACTCGTTATTCAAATTGTTGTTTTAAAAATGAAGCAATCTTAGTAGATAATAGTTAATGGAAGAAAGATATTATATTTTATAGGAGTTATTGAAGATATATTATTTATTATGGTATTATATGATAGAATATGAAAGCATTTCTAAATATAAAACTTTTTTCAATTACCGAAAGTATATATGTGGAGTTGTCTAACTTTTTGGTTATGTGAGATAAAGGACGAAATTGCTTTTTTTTTATTTATCAAATGTTGCCTAACATAATATTGTTAAAGCAATTTTTTATCAAGCACAACTACATTACTAAATGTAGTTAATATACATCATCAAACTTAATATAAACATTAATATCTAAACATTTATTAACATTTTATACCTTCATAACCCTCATCAAAATCATCATTTTCTGGAAAAGTTACATATATCATTTAATTTAAATTACATTTATATAAAATATATTTCCTTAAATTAAAACTATCCAAAGAAAACCACAACCAAACCCCGCTTTTATATATATATATACCCACTACTCCACAAAAACTGTGCCATAGTCAGTTTCTGGAAGTTGGAAAAAAAAACTGCAAAAAGAAATAAATCACATCGCAATTACCTAAAACCTTTTCTTTCTGCTAAATTTTTTTCTTCCAAAACACCTCCAAAAAAATTCAATTTTCAAGTTCTAATCTCCACCGAGAGTAATAATGAAATAACGTTTTTGGCCTTGCGATATTAAAACAACTCAAAAAAATACAGATTTCCCTTCGACAAACGAGCAACCTATTTGCAAATTCATGGACATGTTCTCCACACATAATATATACCAGAAACATTGAAATAAGAGGATTCCTCTCGGTGATATTAAAACAACAAAAAGGACACAGATCTCCTTGAAAGAAAGGAGAAATCCAGAGTGTTAACACAAAAAGCAGCAAGATAGAACAAAGAACGTTATAAAACACTGCAATGAAAAATTACCAGGCATTTAGTATCGATGGCCTCTTGTAAAGTGGAACGTTATGTAGCCACGTCTCCGCCGTGTTGGAATATAAATGCAAAGCTGTCCTTAATCAACTAGGGGTATTATAGGCCCATCTGTATCATATTCCTGTTTCCATCATTCACTCACTCAACCGTGTTATGGGTAATTTTATTTGGGGTAGTCACTTGTCTGAATTATTCAAGGTCACATTGTCAAAGGTCATGGGATGGGGAGTTCTTGACCTCCATCGTTTTGGATGGGCGTTACTAATCAAGTCACTATGGAGAGGTATTTTCGGGACAGGGAAATGTAGTCTGGTCATGAGACATAAATAGGTAGACGATCTTGAATTTATATACTAGTTCCAAAGAGTTTCTGTTGGGGTAAACTCTTGGGGTCTCAAATGGATTAGCTATCTTTCTAAGTTTCGAAAGAGTCACAAAGATCTTCTTACAACACCTGGATTGAAACCTTGGCTCTGGCCACAGCGTTCTCAGTGGCATCGAGCACATTCTCAATGCTGGCAATATGGATATGATCCCGAAGCAGCTTGTAAATTATCTAATAGACCAAGCATATACTTGTGGGTGTGAAGGCATTTCACTATGGAGGGGTCCATACCAAGTATGAAGCATGCAGAGGAATTGGGTCTATATGGGTATTGGGTCGTGGAATGGGACAATATTGTTGCTGAGATGAAACAACTTGGGATTTACCATGCTCGATATCATGATAAATTAATCTGGTCAGGGAAGATGAAGAATCAGAATATCAAAGTTGAAGATATATACCTTTCTCTCTATTGAGATGACACACAACAAACCAAGAAGCATTTTTTATTGTCTTTTTGGAAAACTAATATCCAAAACAAGATCATTCTATTTACATGGTTAGTTTTCCATAATAAAAATCTTGGGAAAACTTGCGAAACTGGCAAGGGCAAGGACTTGGCATCTGTCTTATCTTCCTTACATGTCAACATATGTCATATCTTCCTTACATGTCAACATACAATTCAGCTATGGAAAATACTTTCTTCATATATTGGTTTTCCATAGATTCAACATGCACTAATTGTAGATAGTTTAAGGTGGTGGAGCTCTCTAGAATCATTTGGCCTATCCTCTTTTGGGAAATCTGGAAGTGGATAAACTGATGCATCTTTTAGAATTGCATTGGAAATTTCTATAAGATCATTGAAAATGTTTTAAACATCCAATGAAATTTTCTCCAAAACACCAAGTCAAAAGAGGACTTAACTTCAGATGGAATACCATGTGGATTTTTCTGAGCGTGTTTCTCAAGACAGATGGAATACCATGTCGATTTTTCTGAAAGTGTTGCTCAAGACACACATATGGTTGTGGGTTATGGCTTGCCCGCTTAGAGGCACTCACATATAGAACATTCTAGCATGGAGGTAGGGACACTAACACAAAGGCTAAAGCAATGGGCTTATAGAGCCTCTTGTGGTTTACAAATTTCCTTGATATCCCTCTTATTCATATCCATGAGAATTAAAAAATTATAATTGATCAATCAATAGGCAATGTAAACATCACCAAACCATTATTATGTAGTTGGCTAAGGAGAATTAAACTACCATGGAATCAACACAAAAACTCCACTATAAGGTATATTGGCAGGGAATAGAATATGGATACAGATGAACTATCTAAGAGGGACATGAATAGTAACACTGGAAAAATGCACTTAGAAATTATCCTGGATCAGAAAGTCATAGACACGGGAGACCTCCCATTACCTAGCTAATTTCTTCTTCTCCTCTTCTTTTTGTAAAATTTTTATAAACTCTATTGGTCTTATAACTATTTTGCTTTCAATTCATCCAAAAAAGTGGACATGGTGATATTTCACACTAGAATAAGCAGTTGACATGATGGGTGCTTTCTAATTTTTTTTTTATACTAAACTACATACAACTTTAACATGCTAGTTTATAACTCTGGATGTATAGGAAAACTATGGATTGTTTATTTCTCTTTTTATGTTTGTATTTGACAGTATTGCTGAAAAACATCTCCACTAATAAAACTTCTATGATGTGGAAATTTTATGATGTGGGACTCTCTAAATATAATTGTAAATTCCTGTTTCTGAGCTATCAATATATAATCTTTCTTTTTTCATACCAAAAAAATGTCCGCTATTCTGATTCCCTTTGCGGAGATGGAATTATTAATAGCTGACTTGCGACAGAGTTAAATATAAAGGGAATTGGCCTTCGACAGAGGGCAGCTGTAATTTAAAGATGGCTTTTCTCGTAAAAATGTAAACGAAAAAAATGATCTAGGTGTTTTTTATCTCAAATAATTTAAAATCTAACATTTAATTCAAACAAACAAAATCTGATAGATATCCACCATTCTATGTCAACCATTATTGTATATCAGTAATTTAACCTATAATTTTAGCCATTAAAATCGAATAAATATAAACCATTTTCTTGTATATCTGCCATCGTGTGAAAAGATAGAGAGAGCAGTCGAAATCGAGAAGAGAAATTTACGTTAACCATACATACAAGATACTATAGAAAGTTGAGAATAATTAATATTATTTTATTATTAATGGAGAAAATAGTTAAATTGTTGTAACTTTCTCCCTAGTTTAGGATTAGTTCCTATAGTTATGGGGTTTGGGTACAACTTCCTATTTCCTAGTATTGTATTTAATGATGTAATCTTTTGATTGAATGGTAATAGAGTGAACGAGAGACATCTCTCAAGTTTTGTGAGTGTAGTCTCCATGTGCAGGCCACACCTGAGAGCTACATCTCTTTCTTTTCAATTCAGTGCATATTTTATCTTGGTATCAGAGCTCAGATTGAGTGAGCTTGATCTTTGTCACCTGTGAGGTTGAAGTGCCTGTAGAAGCTAGCTTGCCTGTGAGGCGAAAGTGCCTGTGTGGCTTGAAGTGCTTGTGTGGCAGAGTGTGTACACGAGAGCTCTGTGCTCGATTGAGCAGGTGGACTGTAGAACACCTGGCTCAGACTCGGAATTTTTTTTTTTTTTCTGAGCAGAAACGCCGATTGGCGCGGATTTTGCGCTGACAGTCGCACCACAAGACCGATTAGCGCGGGATTTCAGAGAGAAATCGTGCTAGAGCACGGAAATTCAGCGAAAAATCGCGCCAGAGCGTGGATTTTGAGGGAGAAATCGCGCTATTGTGCCAGAAATCCCAATTAGTGCGGATTTTACAGGGAAAATCGCACCAATTTTTCTACTCTAAGCAATTTTTAATTAGTGCAGATTTTTCGCTTGGGATAGTGCCAAGGAGATCCATGAACAGCGTGAACTTCGTTTGGCGGTTTGCAAACGGAGCAGATCGGCAGAGGTGCAGATCAGTCCGGGAGAGACAGATCGGGAAAGCGCCAAAGGAGACCTGCGGGAAACCTCGACTTCGTGTTGGCGATCTGCAAGGAGAGCAGGATCGACGAAGTGGCAGATCAATCTGGGAGAGGTGGATCGGATTAACTGTGATCAGATCATTGTTTCGGCTGTGTTGGAAACGCCGAAGTCGCTCATTGGAGTGGGAGTGCCAGACACTGCAGATCGGTAGCAAAGGTGACAGATCGATCTGACAGGTATTGTTTTTGCAGTTGTTGTTAAGTAGGTTCACAATGAGTAACACGATGGAATCTTACCTTAACGAGTCTGGTAAACTCAACGGATCTAACTTCACGAACTAGAAGTTTAAGATCCAGACTCTACTCGAAGGTGCAAATGCTTGGGCTATAGTGACAGGAGACGAGCAGAAGCCGACAGTAACCACACATAAAAATGAGAAGGAAGACTGGGAAAAACGAGAAAACAAAGCCAAAGTCCTGCAGAATATGTCTTTGAAAGACAATGTCATTGCACAAATTAGAGATTGTAAATTGTCTGCCGAGATCTGGACGAAGATCAAAAATCTCTATGAGACCCAGAATACAAATAGAGTTTTGGCTCTGAAAAGCAAGCTGTTCTCGATGAGGATGGATGAAAGGGAGTCTGCTACTGCATTTGTAGCGCGAATTAAGGATGTTAAGGATGGATTGGGGGCCATTGGAGTGGTGGTGGCTGATGAAGACCTTGCTGCAATTACAATGAATGGGATGCATGATGATTTTCAAACCTTCATCACTAGAGTCTCGGTAAGGGAGAAAGCACCCACGTTCGATGATCTGACTGCGATCTTGCAGCAAGAGGAAGATCGAAGGCAGAACCTGAATCTGAACCCCCAAAGTGATGATCTCGCGCTGGTGGAAAAATGAAGACTATCTAAAGGAAGGCAGTCACAGAAGCAATCAAAGCAAAGAGGAGGAACGTCACAGAAGAATCTGCATTCTCAGAAAGGTATGCTTGCAAATCATTATGAAAATAAATGTTTTTATTGTGGAAAAATGGGTCATATACAGAGAGATTGTTATCATAAGGAGCAGGCTGATAAGGCAAGGAGGAGACAGGTAAATCCAAAACACAGAGGATATTTTGTTGAAGAAGAAGAAGACTTCAGTCATGAATTTCGACTGTTCACAGTCGACTGTGCCCTTACAGCATCAAACGAAGATGACATCTGGTATGTCGATTCTGGAGCATCCTCACACATGACAGGTAATAAGGAATTTTTTGACAGTCTTGAAGAAATTATAAATGGATCAAAAATATATCTAGGGGATGATAATGGATATCAGATTAAAGGTCATGGGGTGATTTCAGTTAAATTGCCAAATGGAAAAATTAGTCACCTTTCAAATGTTTTATATGTACCTGGAATAAAGAAAAACCTGATATCTGTATCCATGATGGCTGACCAAGATATGCATGTCGAATTCTTCAAGACTCACTGTGTGATAAAGGATTGTAGGGATGAAATTGTTGCAACAGGCATGCGAGTAGGAAGCCTATACAGGTTGGATGCAAAAAGTATACCGAAGCAAGCCATGGTTGCAGGAGAGTCGACAGCTGAACAACTCTAGCATCAGAGATTTGGTCATCTGAACCTGCAGGATCTTATGTTGTTATAAAAGAAAGGTATGGTCGAAGGTCTCCCTATCTTTTGTAACATTCAGTTGAACTGTGATGGTTGTGCCCTAAGAAAGATGCACAGAGAACAGTTTCCTGTGCATGATAGGAGGAGGAAAACTGAAATCTTAGAGCTAGTGCACACTGATGTATGTGGTCCCATGCAGACAAGGTCGCTAGGGGGAGCATACTATTTTTTGTTATTTACTGATGACTGCACTAGGTATTCTTGGGTTTATTTTTTAAACAAGAAAAGTCAGACTTTCCAATGTTTTATAGAGTTCAAAACCCTGGTAGAAAAACAGTTTGGAAAAAGTATTAAAATTCTCCGATCTGATCAAGGAGGAGAATACAAATTAAAGGAATTCATGAAATACTGCAAAACTCATGGGATTGTTCAGCAATATACAGTGCCGCATACACCATAGCAAAACGGAGTTGCAGACCATAAAAACAGAACATTGGTGGAGTGTGCAAGGAGCATGCTACAAGGTAAGGGTCTATCTAATATGTTTTGGGCAGAAGCGATAAATACTGTTGTATATCTGAAAAATAGAAGTCCTACTAGGTTTCTTGGCTTCAAAACCCCTTTTGAAGCCTTATATGGATTTAAACCAGCAGTAAACCACTTAAGAGTCTTTGGGTCAAA
>APFE030966530.1:16223-32309 GCA_000404065.3 Pinus taeda
GCCGACATTATAACACAAATAGATATCACATTTCTTTTTAAACAACTATTTATAGCTCCATTATTTTCACGACTCTCTTCTCAAAATACTGATCTCATTGTCGTGATGATGGACTCACCTTGATAGTCTGAAACATTGGTTTCATAAAAGGTTCACAGGTTTTCCACTAACATAACATTCCACAATACTTGTAACATAATATAAAATATTCATATATTAGAAGGTTTTTATTTAAATAATTTATAAATTAACCAATGTAATATGGTATAGCTAATAAAATACATTTAAAAATTTACTAATAGTATTTTTTAATAAAATTATATATCGTTTTATTAATCAATCAATCATGTTTAATTAAATCAAATTTTAATAAAAGCAATAAATATATAATTTAATAATAACTAATTTGAAAAATCTACAATTTTATGAATTAATAAAGTTAAAAATAATGGAGGAAATGGTTATATGGTTTGTAACGTATCTCCTTCATTTAGGATTAGTTCCTAGACTTTAGAGGTTGTTTTAGCACTACCTATTTTTCGAGTGATGTATTTAATATTGTAATATTCATTTGATGTAATGAAGAGTGAACATGAGAGAGAGTCTCCTCTTTGTTTGAGTGCAGTCTCCGAGGTGCCGTACACACCTGTGAGCTCCAACTCCTTCATTTAATTCAAAGTGTGATTTTTATCTTGGTATCAGAGCTTAGGATAGAGATAGCATCAAACATTTTTTAGGGATGTATCATTAGTTACATTTCTGTAGTGGTAGGAGTACATGTAAATGTGTTTGTGTGAGGAGGTGGAACTGCAGTAACACCTGGAGTGAGGGGTCTCAGATGACTGATCATCTCTGAGCCGGAGAAAAGGTTGAGCAATTGGCACTTATTTTTTGAAGACAGTCGAGCCAATCTAGAACAAAATGAATTGGTGCTACTTTTTAAAGAAAAAGTGTGCCAATTAGCGCTCTTTTGAACCTGAAAAGCATGCCAGAAAAGAAATAACTGAATTGGAACCGAACCGTGCCTGTTAAGCGCGCCAATTTTCGTGCACTTCTTTCCGCTATTGGTGCAGATTTGTAGGTGTTAAAAGTGCCATAGAGCCAGCCTCTTTCTCTCTGGAAATTTGCAATTTTTTTTTTTTGTTGAAGATCAGGAGTTGCCCGGTGGTGGCACGTGGAGATTCTGCTTAGTTGCAGCAGATTTGATTTGCCCGGTGGTGGCACGTGGAGATTTTGCTCGGTGGCAGCAGATTTGATTTGGCCGGTGGTGGCGAATTGAGGATCCTTGATTAGCTCGGAGGTAGCAGATCGGATCTGCCTAGTGGTGGCGAATTGAGGTTTCGTGATTCGCTCGGTGGTAGCAGATCAGACCTGCCTGGTGGTGGCGAAATGAGAGCTCTATGATCTGTTTGGTGGAAGCAGATCATTTTCTTTTTCCCGGGGGTGGCGTAGTGCAGCTCCTCGATCTATTCGGTGGAAGAAGGTCACCTTTGCTCAGTGGTGGCGTGTTGGAGCTTGTTTGTTGATCTGTTTGGTGGTAGCAGATCGGTTGTGCCTGGTGGTGGCACAGTGAAGTCCGTGATCTGCTAAGTGGCAGCAGATCGGACTTGCCCGGTGGTGGCACAGTGAAGTTCCTAATCTGTTCATTGGTAGTAGATCGGACTTGCCCGGTGGTGGCCAATTGGAGTGTTCAGTTGGGTAAAAATGAACAATAGTTTGGAATCATACCTCCACAAGTCTGGGCTCGATGGAATGAACTTCTCTAACTGGAAGTTCAAAATGCAAACTTTGTTGTATAGTGCAAATGCATGTTTGGTCGTCTTGGGAAATGAGCAGAGAATTGGAACACCGGCCCAAGAAAAAGATTGGGATAAGGGAGAAACAAAGGCGAAAGTCATACTGAAGAGGTCTGTCAAAGACAACATTATCCCCCATATCAGAGATTGCAAGTCGGCCGCGGATATATGGAACACAATCAAGAATCTGTACAAGACACGGAACACAAATCATGTTCTGGCACTCAAGGGAAAATTTTTTGCATTAAAGATGGATGAGAATGAATCCGTTGGTGGATTCATGGCCAGAGTTGAGGGTCTGAGAGACAAATTGGGAGCCATTGGAGAGAAGGTATCAGATTCAGATCTCGTTACACTTACATTGAACAGAATGACCGATGAATACCAGACATTCATCTTAGGGTTGTCAGCGAGAGAGAAAGCCTGCTCATTTGATGACCTGATAGAGATTCTGCTCCAGGAGGAGGAACGAATACAAAATCTAAAAACTCAGAGCAATGACTTAGCTATGATGGCAAAGAGGCGACAGTATAGAGGAAAGCAGCACTGGCACCAACATCAGCATCAGCAACCGCAGTAGCAGCAGCAGAAAGGGGCCAACTCTTTTTAAAAGAAATCATTCAGAGGTATGACTGATAATTATGTTAAGAGATGTTTTTACTGTGGGAAGCCTGACCACCAGATTAAAGAATGCTATAAGAGGCAGGCGGATGAAAGAAAAGGCAAACAGAGGAAACATCAGGGGTGTTTTGCTGGAGAAGAGGATGACCACATCCATGATCTTCGATTATTCATAGTCGATTGTGCACTTTCAACATTAAAAGGAGATGAAGATAATATATGGTATGTCGATTCTAGCGCATCTCGCATATGACCGGTAAGAAAGATTGTTTTGAGTTTCTTAAAGAGTCTGCATGTGGATAAAAAATTTACTTAGGAGATGAAAGTGGGTATGAGATCAAAGGTTGCGGGGATATTCCTATGAAGCTACCTAGTGGCGACATCAAACATCTCAAATTTTTTTTATATGTTCCAGGAATTAAGAAGAATTTGATCTCTGTCTCTATGAAAACAGACCAGGACATGCAGGTGCAATTCTTCAAGAATGGACGTGTCATTCAGGATAGCCAATTGGAGACAGTTGCAACAGGAGTACGCGTGGGGAATTTGTACAGACTGGATGCAAGGAGCATGCCGCGACAAGCGATGGTTGTAGCAACATCCACAACTGAAAATCTCTGGCATCAGAGATTTGGACATCTCAATTTACAAGATCTCATCTTACTAAAAAAGAAAGGTATGGTTGATGGTCTTCCTACTTTACATAATATCAAACTGGAATGTGATGGATGTGCATTAGGGAAGATGCATAGAGATGAATTCCCTTTGCATGTTAACAGAAGAGAAAGAGACATCCTAGAACTAGTGCATACAGATATTTGTGGACCTATGCAGACTAGGTCTTTATGAGGTGCATACTACTTTCTACTGTTTACAGATGACCGCACTAGGTTCTTTTGGGTATATTTTTTAAGCAAAAAGAGTCAAGCCTCCCGATACTTTAAAGAATTCAAATCTATGATAGAGAACCAAACAGGAAAGAAGATAAAGATTCTCTACTCAGATCAAGGGGGAGAATACAGGTTAGGTGAGTTCATGAACTTCTGCAAGCAGCATCGGATTATACAGCAATTCACAGTGCCACACACTCCACAACATAATGCAGTAGCAGAATGCAAGAACAAGACCCTTGTGGAGTGCGCGACAAGTATGCTTCAAGGTAAAAGTATATCAAATGGTCTTTGGGTAGAAGCCATTAATACTGTTGTTTATTTAAAGAATAGGAGTCCTACTAAATGTCTAGGCTTCAAAACCCCCTTTGAAGCATTGTTTGGACTCAAACCAGTAGTTAGTCATCTAAGAATATTTGGATCTAAAGCTTATGCTCATATACCAAAAGCAGATAGAAAGAAGTTAGACCCCAAAGCCTTGAAATGTATATTTGCAGGAAATGGCACACAGTATAAGGCATACAAGTTATATAATCCTGTGACTCATAAAGTTTCTGCGAGCAGAGATGTTGTTTTTCATGAACAGAGTGAAGATGGAAAGGAAAACTCTAACAATGATAGCCACATTCCATTGCTGATAGAGATGAACAATGATGAAGATGAAGAGCAGGAGCAGGAGCAGAAACAGGAAGAAGTAGCAGCAGATAGTGTAATAAATGATGATGCAGGCCCGGAAAGTACTGAAACAAATAGAGTTGAGGTAAGTCCTCTACCTAGAAGATCAAGTAGGAAGACTAGACTACCTGAAAGATTGAAAGGCTATCCTTTAATGTCCAAAATTTTAAACATTGTAGAACCTTCAAATTATGAAGAAGCAAGTAATTCAGATGAATGGAGGGCTGCAATGCACGAGGAAATTGAATCAATATATAGAAATCATACTTGGGATTTAGTTGAGTTGCCTGAAGGAAAAACCCCTATAGGTTGTAAGTGGTTGTATAAACCTAAGATAAATGCAAATGGGAGTGTAGAAAAATACAAAGCTAGACTAGTAGCAAAGGGTTATTCAAAGGAAGAAGGCATAGATTTCGATGACACCATTGCCCCTGTAGCTAAACTAAATACAATTAGAATGCTAACCTCTTTACCAACAAAACATAAATGGAAGCTACACCAGCTAGATGTTAAGTTTGCATTTCTGAATGGAGAATTAATGGAAGAAATTTATTTAGTACAGCCTCTTGGTTTTGTGAAAAAGGGGCAGGAGCATTTAGTGTGTAAATTGCATAAAGCACTTTATGGTTTGAAACAAGCACCCAGGTCATGGTATGAGAAAATTGATTCATTTTTTATACAACATGGTTTTCATAGGAGCCTCAACGACCCAAACCTGTAAACCAAGATAAATAAATAGAGGCAAATCATTTTGATTTATTTGTATGTGGATGGCATGATAATAATAGGAAATGCAAATAATTTGATCAAAGAAATCAAGCAGCAAATGTCACAGGTATTTGAAATGAAAGATCTTGGATATCTTTATTATTGCCTAGGTTTGGAGGTGTAGAAAGATTCTGGTCAAACTTCTCTAACTCAAGGAAAGTATGCTAGAACCCTGTTGGAAAGATTCAGAATGGAACAATGTAAAACAGCAGCAACACCATTCCAGCAGAATCTCAAGTTAAGCAGTGATGATGGCACAAAATAGGTGGATTCCACTTTGTATAGACAACTAGTGGGAAGTTTGATATATCTCACGACAACTAGACCTGATCTGGCATATTTCGTTAGTGTGCTGAGTCAGTTTATGTCCAGACCACTTGAAAGTCACTGGATTGCAGCAAAATGTGTGTTGAGATACCTTAGTGGTACTTGTAATTATGGTATTTTATACACTGACATTTCTAATGTTACTTTAGCAGGTTATTCAGATTCTGATTGGGTAGGTGACCTGGATGATTGAAGATCCATCACAAGTTATGCATTTAGTATTGGATCCGGGGTTATCTCATGGATTAGCAAAAAGAAAAGTACTGTAGAATTATCATCATGCGAAGCTCAGTACCAGGCATTGTGTGCAGCAACATGCGAAGCCATCTGGTTGAGGAGATTGCTTAGCAATGCAGGCGAAAGTCAGAAAGAAGTAACCCGCATCAAAACTGACAACCAGAGCATAATAAAGGTTGCATACAATCCAGTTTTCCATAAAAATACTAAACATATTGACACTTATTTTCATTTTCTTTGAGAAAAGATAGAGTTAAAAGAAATATGTGTGGAGTATTGTAACACTTGTGATAATTTAGCTGATATTTTTACTAAGCCTCTAGGGTGAGTAAAGTTTGAGTTATTTAGAGGGATGTTAGGAGTGCAAGATAATCCTTTCTCCATTAAGGGGGGGAGTTAAAAATAATGGAGAAATGGTTATATGGGGTTAACGTATCTCCTCAGTTTAGGATTAGTTCCTAGACTTTAGGAGGTTGTTTACAACTACCTATTTTTCAGTGATGTATTTAATATTGTAATATTCATTTGATGTAATGAAGAGTGAATGTGAGAGAGAGTCTCCTCTTTGTTTGAGTGCAGTCTCCCAGGTGTCATACACACCTGTGAGCTGCAACTCCTTCATTTAATTCAAAGTGTGATTTTTATCTAATAATTATTAAGATAAATACTGTATTATATTTTAATAAAAACGCAAACCATATTTGTATGATGTATACTTTTTTTTTTTTTTGAGTTAGCATATAATATTATGTAGTGATATAACATATAATAATATTATCACTTATATACAAGTAAATAATATCTATTAATATATAATATTATGTACCTGATTATGTCGTAATAATATTATGATTTATATTAAGTAAATATATTTATAATATAGTGGTTTTTATTTTTTAAGTTTGATGGTTAGGCTATATCCTCGTCATGTTTAAGAATAACACCTAAATAGCTGTGGGCATTGAATGGGCGACTTAAGGTCGAGGAGCGTGTTCAAAACACACCCAATTACAGTATATCCAAGACCCATGGAGATAAATTATTGTTTGTCATAAAGTAGAATACATTTCTATTGCATATTGTAGTTAAAAATTTACTAGAAAATTAATTTACGGTTTTCTGTTGTGTATTATGTTATGATAGTAAAATACATGTTGGACAACTAATCTTCTAAGGGTTGGTGTGGAAGATGAATAGTCTAAGGAAGTCGAAGAGACCTTGGAATACGAAACCAAAGGTCATATCAATGTACTATAAATGTATATTCTTGTCAATAATAGATATACATTCATGTTTACCATTTAGACTTTTTGTTTGCCACGTATGTGTCTAACATGGTATCAAATCAAGCGTTCTCCTGCCTTGCTCCAATTTGAGTCATTGACCTCTCTCTTTGCATATTAGTTCTTCCCACCTGCTTCTCACAACTGTCATGATTGTGTGCCTACCTATTTTATTGCGCATTGTTCTACTGACCTCTAAGCAAAATTTATTTTCTAGAAACTTTCTCTGATTGTTCTGTGCAAAGTAACACCCATGGTCAGAGTTGCTATAGGTTTTCCATTACTATGTAACAGCTCCAATTATTCCTCTGGAAAAATACATTAATTTTTGGTGCATGGTCCACTGTGCATTACTCTACCCAAACCTACCTTCAACATATTGGCTTTGGGCTCCTCTAGTGATGTGTGGCACAGGAATGTCAGCAGTAACAAATGAATATGTATTTGGTTGAGTGTTGAGTTTGTTGCGCGTATGGTGGTATGATACGGTGATAGTTGTGGCTTGACAATGTATAGTGCTGGGCATGTCTACCTACTTTCTGATGGTGCAACATCTGTAATTGGCGCACAACATGCTTTCATGGTAGATTGTTTGCTGGAAAAATGATTATGACAACATTCATTCCATCTTATACCTATGAGGAAAAACTTCCTAACAACAGATTTTCTAGTCCTAGATAAAATATTTTGGGCTAAAATGTCTACTGGTGGAGATGCATATTTAGATTAGTGTTCACAAAATTAAAGATTGATTTCCAAAGTCTCTTGTGGTTTCCACTGCACATAAAAGTTTTCAAACCGATTTGGATGATTTCTAAACCTACACAATGTATCCGACTATAGGTATGTGAGCTAAGAATGTAAGTGGATGATTGGAAAATGATGGTAAGGAAATATGGATCTAGGTGTTCTGTATCTGGTGTTTTATTTAGTGGTGTGGCATACCATAGCCGTGGAAAGCGATAGAGGAGGAAACAAGAATTCCAGGGTAACCATCATTATTTAGAGCAAGCAACCAGGTAAATATCGAATTAAAGTGTCGTTAAAATTCATTGATTTCCCTCGTTTCTACCTTTGTGAGGGACAACATCGATGCATTCCACAAGAATTCTAGAAATTATTACCAAAATGAAGAAGCTGCTAGTGAATATGTTCCCAGCTTGGCTAGAAAGAAATGCGCATACCATGCTTGCTCTTTAAACGCCTCTATTGAGTAAATATCTGTATTGTTGCTGAAGTCGATCATCATTGTTGTTGGTAGTATCTATTGTTATTGAAGATATTGTAAAGGCTTTTATTGAACACAAGGAAAACTATTTTAAGAGCATTCAAATTAATTGAAGCTGGCTTATGACACATGCTTTAGCATGTAGAATAAGGTGTTGATACCTCTCATAGGAACTGGTGAAAGACATATGGTGTTTGATATAATACAACCATCCTGTAGAGATAGTTGATTCAAGGATTATATTGTTATGAAACCAGCTCACAAAAAGATAGAAAAGATATATCAATGCCTTAGAAATAAGCCTCTTCGAGGAGGAAACCTCCTTTACATTACACAAATGAACAATTATTTGATGATTCACATGAAAAAACCTCCTTTCTATATATAGGAGTCTACGAGGTCACAATATAACCAAGACGACCTAACAATAAAAATATAAAGGCACAAAAATAACAATAGAGGGATTCTATAGGGAACAATAATAACAATAAGGGATACAACGACAATAGTAATGGGGGGATCACTAATATTACAGGGACCTAACATGCCCCTCTCCTTCAAAAAAGCATTGTCATTAATGCTTGAGTAATTATGTATGCTTCTATATAAAGTTCTCATCCTCCCATGTGGAATCTTCAATGGGTAAGTTCTTCCACTCGATGAGATACTCTGATATTGATCGATTTCGTAGCTGTCAATTTCTTGTTTCTTTGACTACTTCAGGTTCCAATATGATTTTTCCTCCCTCATCAAGTTTTGGCAATATTGTCTAAACTTGAAGCTTTTCACCTATAACCTTCTTTAAGCATGAAACATGGAAAATTTGTTGCACTCAAGAAGCTACAAGTAGCTCTGATTCATATGCCATAGTACCTATCTTTTACAACACCTTGTATGGATCATAATACTTTGGTGATAATTTTTTATCCTTCTTAGCTTGATTGAGGGAAATTTTTTTATATGGCTATAACCGTAGGAATACCCAATCACCTACATCAAAACTTCTTTTGTGTGATGTTTATCTTCCTGTTTTTTCATTCTCTTTTGTACCAAGGTGAGGTTATCCTTTAAGAGTTGGAGAACTTTTTGTTGATGCTCGATGTGATCTTCCACTGTTTGAACCTTAGAATTTTCTCTTAAATATGATGTGATGGATAGAGGATGATATTCATAAAGTGCCATAAATGGGGTTATTTTTGTTGCAGTATGGAAATAAGTGTTATACCACCATTCAACCAAAGGCAACCATTTGACCCATTGTGTTTGTTTATCTGATACAAAGGAAAAAAAAAATGTCCAAGATTGAGGATGATAAGATGAGCTATGAGCTAACTCAGTACCAAGACAACAGAATATTTTTGTCCAAAAATTTCCAGTGAAAATGGGATCTCTCTCACTTACAATAATCTTTGGGTTTCCATGTAGCGTTTGAATTGATTTCAGAAATGTAGTTGAAATTGTACTCGCTTTAAATTGAAGAGATAATGCACAAAAGTGTGCATACTTGGTATGTTTGTCCACTACCACCACGATAAAATTCTTTCCTTTGGACTAAGGTAAAACTGTGATAAAATCCATTGAAACCTCCTCCAAATGTTGGCCTGGAATGGATAAAGGTTGTAATAGTCTTGGAGTCTTAATTGTTTCAACTTTATTTTCTTGGCAAACCAAACATTCTGCCACAAACTTTTGAATACTCGATTTAAGGGTATCCCAAAAAAAATCCTTCTTAACCCTATGGTAAGGTTTTAGAAATCCTAAGTGCCCTCCTAAGGGAGAGGTGTGTAATGCCCTAAGAATCTTTTGTTTGAGTTGGGAATTCTTACATAGGTATAACCCATCGTTGTACTACAACAAATCATTTTTCTAGATAAATGTACCAGATGTACTTGGATCTTGTTGTATCTTTTGAATGAGTGCCCACACTTCCTTTTCATTCTTCCATTCATCCCTTTCTTTGTTTATCCATCCTACATGGATAATAGAAATGACGCAAATAAATGCTTCCACGTCCTCATCCTTTCTTGAGAGTGCATCTGCCATAACATTTTGCTTCCCTTTTCATAGATGATTTCAATGTCATAACCCAACATCTTTGTGACCCATTTTTACTGTTATTTTGAAGAAAATCTTTGTTCTAAAAAGTATTTAAGACTATCATGGTTTGCTTTTGCCTTGAAGTCTATTCCCATTAGGTAGGGTCACAATTTTTTAAGTGCATGTAGTATTGCCAACATTTCCTTCTTATAAATAGCTTTTGGTAAATACTTCCCTTTGGTTGGATGACTTTTGAAAGCAATGGATATTTCTTCTTGCATTTAAATAACACCAGTTCCATTTCCTGAGGCATCACATTCCACAATAAAGGTTTTTGTGAAGTCATGTGTAGCTAAGGCTAGTGCTTGGCACATTGCCTCTTTAAGATGTTCAAAGGCCTTCATTGCTTTTGGAGTCCATGAAAATGCATCCTTCTTCAATAATATTTTTACAGGTGTTGCTATTCTCCCATAATTCTTAACAAACTTTCCATAATACCCCATCAACTCGAGAAATCCTCGTAGATACTTTATCGATGTTGTTATGAAACCAACTCACAAAAATATAGAAAAGAGAGATCAACGCCTTAGAATTAAACCTCTTTGAGTGGGAAACCTCCTTTACATTACATAAATGAACAATTCTTGGATGATTAAAATGAAAATACCTCCTTTCTATATATAGGAGTCTAAGGGGTCATAACATAATTAGAGCCGACATAACAATAATAATGTAAGGGCACTATAATAACAATAGTGGAATTCTATGCGGCACAATAGTAAAAATATGGGCACTACATGGGTACATCAATACAATAAGTGGGTTGTACTAATAACAATAAGGGGTTACACTAGTAGTATAGGGGCCTAACATGCCTCTCTCCTTCAAAATGTGTGGTCCTCAACGCTTGAGTAATTCTTGATGCTTCTGTATAAAATTCTTGTCCTCCCATGTGGAATCTTCAGCGAGTAAGTCCTTCCACTTGATGAGATACTATGAAATAGATCGATTTTGTAGCTGTCGGGTTCTTGTTTCTATGGCTGCTCCAGGTTCCAATATGATTTTTCCTTCCTCTTCAATTTCTGGCAATATTGTTTGAATTGGGATCTTTTGCAACTTTTGAATAAGTAGCCATACTTCTTCATCCTTATTCCATTCATCCATTGCTTCATTTATCCAATCTGGTTGGATAATAGAAATAGAAAAAAAAAATGCTTCCACATCCTCATCCTTTCTTGAGAGTGCATCTACAACAAAATTTTGCTCCCATTTTCAATAGATGATGTCAAAGTCATAACCTAACATATTTGTGACACATTTTTTCTATTCTTATAAAAATAATAGTTGTTCTAAAAAATATTTAAGACTATCATGATCCATTTTTACCTTCAAGAGTCTTCCATTCAGTAAGGTTGACATTTTTTAAGTGCATGTAGTTTTGCCAACATTTCCTTCTCATAAATAGCTTGCTTGAGATTTAGCATTAAAAATACCCAATCAAATAGATTAAAACATTTTTCACTACGATGTTGATCTACCTGTTGTTTCATTTGATTTTTCACCGAAGTGGCATTATCCTTTAAAAGTTGGAGAACTTCTTGTTGATGCTTGATGTGATATTTCACTACTTGAACCTTTTTCTTCTTGATATTTCCTTCTATCTCTAGAGTTTGAGGAGTGGTAATTTCTTCCAATCCTTTACAAGATATGGTGGGAATCATTTCTTGATGCTCGATGTGATCTTTCACTTCTTGAACATTTTTCTTCTTGATATGTCCTTCTGTCTTGATAGTTTGAGAACTGGTAATTTTGACCAATGTATTACATGATATGGTTGGATTCATTTCTTCTTTCTTGATGTGATCTTTCACTTCTTGCACCTTTTTCTTCTTGATATGTCCTTCTATCTTGAGAGTTTTAGGAGTGGTAATTCTTGCCAATTGCTTTACAAGGATATGTTTGACCATTTTCTTTCTTCTAGGGTGGCATCCTAGGTATATCCTCTTTTGATGTTTCTTGATTCTTTTTCTTCCTCCCTTCATATTCTATAGTATTTTCTTCTCAACACACTTATGACCTTTTAGTGCATTTTCCTATCACAATTGTAACAAAGCCCTTTTTCTCTTTTTTCTTCCAATTGTTGTGGTGTCACCCTTGTAGGTTGTGGAAGGCTAGGAGAAACAACACTTCCATATTTATAGTTGTGTGGGGTATGCTTCCTGGTTTCCATAATTTTTCTTTCCACTATGTCACAAAGCCCTTTTACTCTTTCCAATTTTTATTGTGTTACTCCAAAGAAGGTGTTGCTCTTTGTATCCTCATAATGTGCTATCATTTCCTCCATGAAAATTGACCACGTAACAAGTTGTTTATGAGAGGAAAGCCCTTCATCCCATAAAAATTTATCCGGTTCTAAATATGAAGATGTAATACATACCTTTTGTAATAGTGGCACACCATGTAGATCAAAATATTGCTCTATCTGAAGTATCCAATTTACCAGATCTGTTAGAGTCGATCTGGTTAGTCCTACGTCAGAGATCAAAACTCTTTATGAATTTCATTTTTAGGTGTCCTGCTCCATTCACCTGGCTACATTCTGCTAGGGGCATGCCATAATCCAATGAAGAAGGTCATGCTAGTCATTCCCCCTCAGGTCTAGCTCCTACTGGCTCAGGTCTTTTGTCAATAATCACCAAAGTCCATGATAGTCAAGGTCTAGTGCTCTAAAGGACAAAACTCATTCTCAATGTTTAGGTCTAGGGATTCATCAATTTGGTCTTTGAACATGTCTAGTAAAGCCATGCAGGCTAGAGTGAGGCCCTTACATAGTTATGGTTCAGAGAGCTTCATCGTCATGTCGATAGACCTCGACTCTTCTTCAAAAATTTGTTTTGAAGAAAAGTCAAATAGTGTCATTTATGACAAAATTTTCAAAAAATTCGTCAGTTGATTTCTTCAGATGTAGTTGTGGTTTCCGTGGTCGAATGTCCTGTCATGCAATCCCTGCAGAGAGTGTCGAAAATTGCATCATTTGAGCTAAAATTTCAAAGGGAAAGTGAAAATCAATGTGTTTTAAAAGCAGCGAAAAAGTGTCAAAACACAACATTAGAAAAATGGGTTTTCAAGGAAGCAAAGATCTAACCCGTCACTTCCAAGGCTATATATACAATTTTTCATCAAAATTAAAGGCATTGTGCTAATCCAAGCCTTGGAAAAATGTTGCAAAGGGTGTGAGTGTGCACCGTGAGTGTTTGAGGGAGTTGGAGGTGGTTTCAACGAGCGCGGCGGACATACTCAGGGGCGCAGCGTACATAGAGCTAGCCCGCAGTTAAAATTTTCGATAGGCACGGTGCATACGCAGGGCGCGATACATTGGGTTTTGTGCATGACACACTCAAACCAAGGGCCAAAACAAGGCCAAATCACCTCCAAATTTTTGTGAAGCCCATCAAATTGAAAGGTAGGCTCTTTGATATCATTTGTTCATCAAGTTTTATAAATGATATGGTCGTTTATAGAGATGTTTAAATGCAACCAAATTCATAAAATAAACCACAAGAAATCACCAAAAACCATGATGGCTAGGGTTGCTAAGGTGTGGTGTTAGTGCTAAGGTTCCATTCCACTCATCATTTTCCCCTCACCTACCATTTATCCTATCCTCCCTTTCTCATTTTTCTTAATATCCCTACCCTAAATTACTACCAAACCCTCTCCCCTATCCCTTCACTATTTGGTCAAGGTAACAACCCAAACCCTACCTTGTTAAAACCCCAAACCCTACCCTATCAAAATACCCAAACTCCTCCCATATCGCTAAACAAATTTCTACCTATAACCCCTATTCCCATTACATTACTCCCATCCTAATACTCCCTGTTTCATTGTTCCCCTTGGTGATAGATATCACAAAGGCACCCAGCCTCACACCATCATCAAAGGGCTACCTAATCACAATACACACTGCAGTCATGACATCACAACATTCGTCAGAGTATGAGATGGAGACACAAAGTGACTCATCCTCAGAAGAGAAGGCTCCCAGGAGACATCACAGGAGTGGAAAACATGTCATGGATGAATCCATTACCCTCACTGAATTACAAGCATGCCCTCTTCCCATGTCATGTTTCCAGCACCTAGCATTTTTTGAATTTTGTAAAAGGGTGGAAAATGTTAGAGTTCATCATGAGTTGGCCCATCTATTTGTGCTTCATCTACGTGGACGTCAGTCTATCTTGGCCGGGTTCACTTTCACATTGACACCCGAAACTATATCAGTGGCAACTGGTATACCAAATGTTGGAGAATAGTGGCATGAGAAGAAGAAGGTGGATAGGCAACACTATGAGCCTTACATGAAGGCTAGATTCTTGAGTCAGCTCACAAGAGTCTTTACCTTCAAATACTTGAAATATGAGTATGCTCCAGTCATGAGATTGATCATGAAATACTTCAGCTATGAGGGGAGGTTCTCTCAACTATATGCCTCTCACATCCGGTTGCTCATGCACTTTACCAGGGTGAAGATGATGAACCTCCCATTTTTCATATGAAGGAACATAAAGAGGATGAACACCTTCATGCTACATAAGACCCCTCAACAGAAACTTAACAGTGTGTATCACTTTTCTCTTATCTGGATTTTGGTAGATTATCAATTGGGATTGTAGGGCATTGCTTGGGAGAACTTCATCTCCCATGATTTCTTCAGCCCATCACAGGTACTATCAGAGCCAAAGCAGGAGGTGGGTGGCCCTTCTCATCAGTATGAGCATGATGAGACCATGACCATGCCAATTTTTGTTATATATTTGAGAGGCAATAGGCACTTGCTTTCCGCAGCAAAGCGAGTGTTATCTCCACCCAGGGTGGAAGGGGCCTTGCTTCCGGCATCAGTGACATAGGTACTAGACAACGGTAAGAGGCCCATGCTTGATGAGGGGCCATCAGGAAAATAGGAGACCGATGTCATCCTCATTCAAGATGATGAGGCAGAGGCAGAAAATGCCCAACTTAGGATGACCATTTGGGAGCAGAACACAGAGATCTAAGACTTGTAACTCAATGTGGAGAGGGCCAGATGGATCATCAAGTATCTGGAGTAGAGGAACAAGTAGGTTGAGGACCAACAGGCAATCATGGAGTTGAAAAGCATCCGTGAGAATCGACAAGCTGCTCAGCAGAGGAGGGTCGAGCTCACTACCTTGGAGCAAGAGATCAACAATGACCGTGAGTCCTGGTTAGAGCAGATCAATATCCACATGGAGAAACTACTGGAGAAGGCCAATAGAGACAAAACCATACTGAGGAGGATGGCTTGTCATTACAGGGCATGGAACATGAGTCCAAAGGCCCAGATAAGGAGCTTGAATGCTAAATTGAGTAGAGCAACAAAAGAGGCAAAAGAGCAAGATCGAATTCGAATCTTGGTTGAAGCTTCGGTGGCCCAGTATAGTGCCCCTTAGAGAACCTCCAACCCAAATTTCAAGAAATTTGGGACAATTTTGATCACATGGAAATTTTTTGGGACAAACACAAGTTTTTTCTCCCTGTGTATCGCGCCACCGGCGCAGCGCGTAGGATTGGAAGCTCCAACTGAGAAATGGTTTGAATTTTTGGATTCAGCATGAAAAATCATGACTACTGGAACTCCGGCAAGAAATTTGGGCATGATTTGAGTGTCCAGGAGGCCAAAAACACCCAAAAACTCTCTGCCCCTATTTTGACACACAGGAAGCAGTCTTGGGAGGATGAAGATTTGGAGGGGAAAATGAGCACCAAATTCCAAAATTCCACTTGGTTTGGAAAGTAGAGAGCATAGGATTTCCAACAAGCACAGTTGGGCACATTTTGGACTCCTGAAAGAGCCTTGAAAGGTGCCTCAAAGTGGCGCAACGCATATAGGAAAAAGGCCCAATTTGCCTCTGTTCGTGAAATTTCGATTCACGACTTTTCATAAGTGGGCCCTCTCATCTACACTTCACCTTTTTGGCACCAAAGGCATCATTTAAAGTATTTTCACTCCAGATGGGCTTCTATCCAAGTGGAAAAGGAAGGCAAACAGTCGCCCAAGCCATTTTTCATGTTTGTGGCATTGTACCTATAGCTGATGTTTGGCTCTCCACCTTCATTTTGTAATGATTCGAGTAACTCCCCAACCCTTGGGCATTCTATCTCTTCATGGCACATTCTATATATTGTATGAAAACTATTTGCAA
>APFE030966530.1:35185-61583 GCA_000404065.3 Pinus taeda
AATAATTTAATATTATTTATTATTAATTGGAGAAAAATGGTTACATTTGTTGTAACTTTCTCCCTAGTTAGGATTAGTGCCTATAGTTATGGGGTTTGGGTACAACTTCCTATTTCCTAGTATTGTATTTAATGATGTAATCTTTTGATTGAATGGTAATAGAGTGAACGAGAGACATCTCTCAAGTTTTGTGAGTGTAGTCTCAACCTCCAGGCCACACCTGAGAGCTACATCTCTTTCTTTTCAATTCAGTGCATATTTTATCTTAGAATTCATACACATTCATTATGTGGGAGAAAACCAACTCATAAGCTTTCTTCAGCAACAAATTTTTGTGCTTAGAAAATGCAACGCTAGTTGGAATCTCCATTTTTTTCTTCATTCTTTGGAACGTTTATTAATTATTATAAATATTTTTTGATTCAGTTAACAGAACGATTCACAAATCGGATCAAATATTAAACAGAAAATATTCCTATCTTAGCCATTCATGATTAAAATTTTTGAAATTATTCATACCAATTACAATATAGGCCCTTCATACGGCCTATAACTACATAACACAGAACCAAGTACATACCCTAGTATATGATGCCAACTAGAGCAAGAATTTAGGCTTTATCAGTATGTTGGTACCTTAATTTTATTTCAGGAATTAAGCGAATCACATCAATCTTTCACTGTCTACAACTTGTTCATGGCAGCGTGCAGCGTCTAAACACTCAGGGCATGAGTTAGTGCCCTCCGGGTGCAACAGTGTCTAAGTAATTTGCCGCGGCATTTATTCATGACTCTGCTACGGGCGTGTACACGCTGCCACCTTTGTGATAGTGAGTTACTTCCATTCGCACATGTATTAAAAAGGGGGGCAGTTGTCAGGAAATGCCTCGCTGGTTACATGACTGTTATTTGTTCTGGACAAAGGACATAGGTTCCATTTTCCGGGATCTCAAGGGTATATGTCGAAGGACGGTCGAACTGGGCACAAGGTGGTCCGGATGCCATTAAAAAAAAAGGTATGTTGGATATCAGAGGGACTTTGCTTCCATGTTCTACGTTTTTCTAGTGGCTTTTTCACTAATCCTTATGAATTCACCCAGGTCTCTCTTCTTTTGCATTTTGAACCGTAGTTTTCCTCAGTGAACTCAAGGGTGTACAAGTGGATATTACTCTATAGGTAGATAGGAAGATAAAGCATCCATAGGAGGTTGGAATTCTGCAATGGAAGGAAATTGATCATGCATTAACGAATAATGAATATTCTTGAAGGGGTTTGGGCACGTGTTAAAAAATCGAGGAGAGTTCATCGATGTCCATAAAGCTTCAATTTTCTCAGCCTTAAACAAAAACTAATAAAAACGGAAATAGGTCCTCACAATTATCCGCACACTTGTTTCTTAAAATAATCAAATATCTATTTTACACGTCAAATGTAAGATTTTTCAAAACAAGATGTTTAAAAACATGGTTACCAATATAGGTAGGGAAAATAATCTATGGCCCTCAAATCAAGTTAATTGATGAAAAAGCGTCACTAGAATCAAGCGTAGTCTATAACTTTAAATTATGGAAATCCAACATTCAAATAAAGTGTAGTGTACAAATTCAAATTGTGGAAAGCCTAGGGAAGAAGTGACACCCAAATCAAGATGAGTGTATAAATTCAAATAGTGGAAAACCAAGGGAGCAAGTGACATTATGTTAGGTTGTTAAAGAAGTTTGACGTTGCAAAACCAAACTAAGACCCAACTTCAACACCAACAATTATAAAGATGGAAGCAAGTTATTATTTTATTAAATTTTATAATCTGCAAAGTTGTTATATTTTAGGTTTATTTGGTAAAATATGTACCTTTTAGAAGCATAAGAAATTTTATGCATGAATATAGAATAATGGGACAATTTGATCAAAGAATATAACTAAGTTCTCATATAATGTTTTCAAAAGTATGAAAAATGGAAGATGTTGTTTTAGTGGACAAGGATTAATTAATAATACCCCCTTGAACATTTTGTTATGGCTATGTGCAGCGTTATGAGACATGACATATTGACATCTCTTCACATGTACCCTCCTTATCATCTCCCAACCCCATTTTCACTCCACATTTAATATGTTAGTACATTAAACATTCTATAAGATTATTTGCATTACAAAGAGAATTCATTCACATCGGCATAAACATTTTTGTAGGATGAGAAATTTATTTCTTTGCTTCATAAATCTTTCCATGTAAGCTTCATGGGGTTTTGGAAAGGGATAGAGGGCCTTCAACATAATGAATTAGCGATAAAAGTGTCGAAAGGGCTACAAATGGGTCACAAATTTTCCATCCCCACATCCTTCAGCATATGAATGTCCTTCACCTATCGTCTTGTGTCTCATTGGTATCCCTTGACTCATCCACTTCTGTCAACGCCCCCATCATCTTTAGTTCTATCATGTTGTAATAGGGCCAATAATTTACCAAAGAAGGAAAAATGCAAGTGATTTCATAGATGAAACAAAGGGTTCAAATGTGGATTTTGGAATACTTGTAGATGCATGAATGACATTGGATGGGGATGATTAGTTATTGTCTATATTTTATGATTTTAGGTCAAGGATGTATTTTGTTTTGTTTCAACTAAGTGATCAAGAAAATCTACTTATTATGTCCTATTCTTGGGGTCCTTCTAGTCTTCAACTCAAGAGTCAACAATTTTCTTTTAACCTTCACAAGGAGGTTATTAACATTTCCTATATTTGGCTCATTATTGGAAGCTTTCAAGTCTAATTCTAGACTAATTATTTTGTGAAAAACTTAGAAATATCTTAGGCTAATCTATGAGGGATGAAAATGGGAAGGATTTGAAATGTGATCAACAATGGCTATGGGTGTTGATGGAGATGGATGTATCTAAGGGTTTATTAGAAAGGATAAGCATATAATAGTGATATCTAGTGGGTAGTGAAGCTAGACTACAAGAGAGTCCCTCTCTAGGGCTATAGATGCCATGGCATATGGGATACCAAATCCCAATGTAATTTTTTTGGATATTATGATGCCCCTTTCAAGAAAATATGGAATTTCAAAGTTTTAGATGATCGTTTGCGGATTATGTGCCATAAACAAAAAATGTAGTGGAAAAGGAAAAGTAACATTCAAACATTAGGGTCATTTTTATGTCCAAAATGGGCGTTCTAAGCAAAATAGTAAAATAATAATTAAAAGAATAAAATAAGAGCTATGATTTTTTAAAGGAAAAGAAAGAAACTTACTTTTTATTGTATTTATGGCTTATATCCTTATAAATTAGTAAATTATTAATATTAGACATGCATTGGATGTGGAATGAATCTCACGTCTAACAGGTATCAACACTATATACTTCTAAGTAGACCAGCACTGAATAAAAATAAAATGCATGAAAAAATGTGCTTGAAACACAAACGTTCATCTATTTTCATTCTTTTTCAATGTGCATCTACTCAGAAGTATGTAGAGTGGCTTCTCATTGGATGTGGTATACAATTCCACATCTAGTAGGTGTCGACTATTGACATTTAAGTACATAATATCAAAAAGTAATATAAAATTAGGTTTCTTCTTTGCTCTCTAAAACTATTTATGCCTGGAGATGATCATCATATTGAATCATATTAGTTCTTTTAAATTTGAATTTGTTAGTATATTGCCTAATTTAAGGCCAATTAGTGACCTCAAAATTCCCCTAATGTGAGCTGAGCTCAAGGTACACATTGGTTGAAATAAAAGACTCAAACATAACTAGTGAAGGTGTCTCAAATCTTGCATTCTAGTAAGACTCTAGCTATACTATCCAATATTTTGAATTTATTGAATGTTTCCTTTCATAAGTATTCCCTTAAAGTTTCTAGCCTAGTGGAACTCCCTCTCCTCAAGGACCTACAATTCCCCTCTCTTTCCCCTCTTCCAGTGGAATGTCCTTCTCCTTGTTCCCTAAATTGTCCCCCTTAAAACCCTTTTACTACAAACCATCCCTCTAACTTGAGGGATCTCAACAATATAAATAATTCCCCCTTACCCATGGATTTGTTCAAAATAGCCCCAAAAACTCATGTACAAGAGAATTTGTGTGTTTTAGGGTAAAGTTATTAGAGATGGGGTTGGAGGAAGACAGTTTGGATCGACCCAAATCCTAGCACTCTAATGTATTATTCTTCTATGAAATAATGTGCTTAGGTGAGAGGGCATGAGGATTTCTTTAGCCATATCTTAAAGGTTGGAGAAACATATCTTTGGATGTTGATGGGTTTTCCAAAGGTTTAGTTGTGCCCTGTAAGCCAATTTTCTCACATTCTTCAATTGCAATTCTTTAGTTGAGGATCTTGGTGGATTTGTAAATAAAATTAATGGAAATTTCAAAACAGTTCATTAAGATATATTGACCTTATTAGGACATAAATCATTATTGGGATTGTTTGATTTTTTCTAGCTTCCTTTTGGTTACCAATATAGTGGTGATCTCAATATTTCTTTCTCTCATTGGGAGGTGTAGTATCCTTGACACAACCCACTGGATGGTTATTTTAGTTATCTACTTTAATCAGTTCTTCTAGTATATGTTTCCCCTATAAATCTAACTCACACCTAGAATAATTGTCATAAAGGGGAAGAAGGCATAAACAAGAGGTTAGCACATTTTCTTTTATATTCGAAAGGCTATTAAATTTTTTTCAGAAGTTCATGTTTTGGGTGGAAGTGGCAAGAATTTTCTATCATATTCCCATATCACTATAGCTAGATTCCCTGGAATGTAATGCTCTCACTCCCTTTAGGTTAGTCCCGAGTTTCTTATTAGAGGAATATTACCAGTCTCTAAATTTCCATAACCTAGGTACTCTATTCTCGATCTTGTACGGATTATGCAATGAATCAATCTTTTTATAGCCTCGAGAGTAAAAAAAATTGAAAATTACTTGTTCTCTTTCCTTTAGACTAAGGTCAAAGCAATATCTAATAGAGGTTGAGAAGATGATTGAGGACCTTCTCGTGTATAGTGCCATGTTTTGGTTCATTGGGGAGGAAGAAGCTTCCCTTAATTATCTTTTGAATGTCAAGAAGGATTTATGATCTAAGAAAGAAGTTATGAGGCACCTTAAGAGCATGGAAATATCGATAGCGAAATCAAACAACAACACTAAATTTTTTCACAAAATTTCCAACCATTATCTAAATGTAAACACCATATGGAAAATTTAAGCAAATGATGGCTCTTATCCTTTCATGATAAAAAGTGGAAAACGAATTTTTTAAATCTATTTTTTGTGATCTTAGTTAGATAGTTTTTGATCTCTAAAATCGTCCACGTAAGGAAAATTATAAAATAATAGTGGAAATAATAAAATAATATTAGACTACCTTGTCAATTTTTTGAGTGAAAAAAGAAAAAAACTAATTTTTCAACTTATATTCCTATGATTTCAATCAAATTTCAAGCATGAGCACTCATTGGATGCATAATTTAATTTTAAATCCAAAGAGTACCCATGTTGAATACTTTCAATGGATCCTACGACAAAAAAACATGATTGCAATCACATTTTTCATGTATTTCTTTTCCTTCGTGCTATGAGATGCATCGGAAGTATTCATCATGGGTACTCCTCAAATGAAAAAATAAATTTGGCATCCAAAGAATTCTCTTGCTTGAAATTTGAATAAAATTGTAAGAGGATAAGTTGAAAATACAAGTTGAAAAAGTAGTTTTTTCTTTTTTATTGTTTTTTCTATCATTTTACCTTCTTACTTCAAAAATGGTGAATCATCCCCCATAGTTGACATCATAATCTTCAATTCCATTGGTTCTTATAATGTTGCTTTTGGTTGTACATTTTTCGTTTTTTAGGTCCATTTTTGAGCTCAAAATTCCTATAATGAATAGTTTGCCTTATTAAGGAGGTTCTAAAGACCCTTTGCTTGTTTCCCAAAGTATTTTTCAATGGAATGAAAAACTATGTGTAAAGGATATAACACAAGATTAACTTTTCTCACCCTTTTCTCAATGTAGAAACACAATATCCCTAGGCTAGATTATCTATTGAATTTTATCAAGCCTTATATGACTTAATAAAGGAGGATTTACTTTGTATATTGAAAGAATATAAAATATATGAATTCTTAAGGGTGAAATTTCTAACCATCTATCACTTATTTCCATGATCGAGGACCCATGCACTTTTAGATATTTTGAGCTCATTTCATTTTGTAACATATATAAAATAATCTCTAAAATCATTGCAAATACCGTAAGCCCTCTACATGGTTAATTCATTCAAATGTATAATTTTAGCATCCTTTTGCATCGTCAACTTGGTCACATGGTATTGTTAGCACAAGAGGTTGTCCACATTATCAAGACTCAAAAAATCCCTTCTATCATACCAGCTTGCACCTCTTAAAGGAATATGATAGGGTTTGTTGGGTTTTCATTATTTTGGCTCTCATACTAATTGGTATGCACCCTAAAATGGTAAGTTGGGTTACGTACTACATTTTGGAAACAACTTTTCTTCATTTTAATCAGTAAATATCCATGTCCTTTACTCTATTTTATCTATGGGTATAACATAGGGGTAATCGTTGTCTCTGTCTGTATTTTTACTAATTGCCAAAGATCTAGGAAAAATAATTTCTAATTCCAAATCCAAAGGAGAAATGATGAAGCTGAAAGTGAGAATTTTATGTTCTCTAACACATCTAATTTTTGTAGACAATGTACTATTCTTTGATGCAAGTTCTCATCAAGAATTCATTACACTAAAAGAATATGTTATCTCATATTGCTTTGTCATAGGTATGGTGGTAAATACTTCTAAGTCCAACATATTATTTCATATTTTATCTAGGGATATTCATTCCTCTATGGAACTCCATTTTAACCATTTGAGGTGAAGAATGAAACATAATGTTAAATATATTGGGTTCCAAATAAAGCCTAATAGTAATCTTCTTATGGACTAGATGAAACTTTTGAAGAAGTGTTATGTTCATAGATCCAAATAACACAAAATAATAAGAAAAGATATATCAATGCTTTGATAATAACGTAGTTCAAGGGGGGAATCCTTCTTTTACAGAACAGATAGGGGAAAGAAATTTATCAAGTTTATTGCCAACTTCTTGCTACTTTTCTTGATGGGAGTGGTCGAACAATTATTAAATTAATAATTTAATGTTGAATTGTAAATATGCATGTTGAGCTCGGTAATATTTCCAAAATGGGTTTTTTCAAGAGTTTTATCTGCCAGGATAATACATTATGTTATGTTATGTAAATATTTTGAATTAATCAAATTAGCTAACAATAAAGATAACTGTAAAATACAATTACTATATATATATTAAAACATTTTGAAGAAAACTATGTCGTAAGGTATTTCCCTTTAATAATAACACCCCCAGCTACCACTCTACACTCCTATGTACCTTCAGATCCATTTTTATACAATTGAGAGTTCTTCCACCATTACATCCCACTATTTTAATTGCCAACTGATATTTATTTGTACAACCATTCAACTTTTTTATGTTTAAAATAATTATAACCCATAACATCTTCCTTGGAATTTTGGAAATTGGCCTGTTCTTCTACTAAACTGTCTAAGATCAATATAACAAAAGGAGACTCTTTTATTTCTCCAATACAATTGAAAGCACCTTACAAGAATTATGATATGAATTTGTAGGTAAGGAGTTAACATCAATTCCTTGGTATCGAGATCATGTCATTTAATTCCTTTTGTTTTTATGTAACCATCACCATGTAGAGTCATATTTATATGAGATGAATTGTTAATGATATCCATATGTGTAGTTGGTGAAAGGCAAATCACACATTTAAATGCAAACAATAGCCAATAACTTTGTATCACCCCTTCATATTATAATCTCTAATGAAGATATATGTGCTAAAATTTCCATTGATATGATTTATTCTTCTTTTATCATCTTAATCTTTGAGTGAAGATGAACCTTAAATGAATCTTTTGTTGTTGCCACTTTTACAGAGATTGAAAATGTAGTAAAGGACTGAAGCACATACCTATCCCTTATAGGAGTTAGAATGATTTTTCAAATAACAGTACCTGTATTGAATCTTCCAACCAATAGTACTAGCCTTGAAATATACAAGTAAAAGGCATTTTCGTAACAAATGCTTTAAATATTTAGGAACCACTATGAATAACACCATCCTAGGAAAGACATTTTCTTGTGTGTCTATGAAAAACATTTATCTTGTTTTTGACGAGATCTAATCGAGATCAGTCTTTTCATCTGCAAAATTCACAAGAATTGTAAATATTTTGGCAACCAAAATAAAATCTTAGGCAAACCACATTCATATTTTTTAGAATTTGTAAATACGTAGGACTATGAGGCTTCTAAGTCAGAGTCATTTATTGTTACAATAAAGTTTTTACTAGTTCTTGTAGAAGGTAATTTTTGCAAGGGTTTTCTAACATAGAGAACATTTCATTGCTTCAATGTTGCGTGAAATTTTATTTTGGAAGAAATGACATGGAAAGCATATCAATATTTCTAATATAGTTGTGGAGTTAATAAGTTATCATACATTCCTTGCTATCAAGATCATGTCACTTAATTGTTTATTTTAGTTTTTTTTGTTTTTAACGCAATGGCTGTTTTCACTCAAAGAATTACTAGGAAAGTCATTACACCTATAGAGGGTAGTGTACTGAAAGATGACACCGCATTGTATTGGATGTGGTTCTTGAATTTAGATGGTTTAATGATCAGTGGTAGCAAAGATTTTGATGCACATGGAGCCTCCTGGTAGACATAGTATTTGAGAACATAAAAATAAAGAACATTCAAAATCTAGTAATCATTGACCAACATTACTTTCAAAGTTCTTTTGTCCCAAGCTAGGTTTTAAGTCTTTTTAATCTTATCTAAAAACTTCTGTCTCATTTTTTCTCTTTTGTTATGTCCGTAAAAATATCATTTTTTCATAGTTTGTATTGAAGCATCATTAACCACTGAAGATGCTTTGTATTGTAATTGAGATTGATGCCTATAACGAGAACCATTCATCTAGTGTGGTGTACATGCACATAACTAGAACCACAACATGAAATGTAGACATTAATTTGCAATGCAGTGATATCATGCCGTGTGAAGGAATCCAATTACAAGATGTGGATTTGAATCTTGGAAACAACCAAGTTCAAAATTCATGTAGGACTATCAAAGGGATTACCATTCAATCCGTAAAACCCCATTTAACTTGTTGAATTTACTTAGTATGTATGGGATGAATGCATCCTCTAGATGACAAAACAATGAACTTTTGTATGGCTATTTAGAAAAAAAATGATGGTTAATAGGTAATTAATTTTGTTAAATACATTTTTTTTTTTTTACTTTGAATATGTTATATTGCCATGGATTTTGCTATGATGAAATTGTAATTGGATGATGACTTACCCTTTTACAAGTTCGTACATTATGTATTTTAACATTCTTATGTTGTTGTCTCCTCTATTTTGATTCATAAAATGAAGATAAACATATGGTGACAAATGATAGATTATGCTATTTATGAGGAGAAAACATACATTTTTCTCATCCCAACATACTCCCCAACTTACCTTATTGCACGTCCTCATCCAATCATATGGTTAAGGTGTAATTGAGTTAAGGGATAGGCTAGGTATACTTCCTCCTTGTACAACCTGAAACTTTTTTTCTATTTAAGCATAGTGAAAGCCTGGTTCACTTCTTGACCTGTTAAGTTATAATCACTGTGGTACCTATCTGGGGGATACCAGATAACTGGGCTTCTATATTGGCACCCTATCCACTAAGGGCCCATGATGAAGACCATGTTTTTGTACTTATGTATGTGAGTAGAGGCAACTTTGAAATTCCTGAATCCAAATTGATCTCTGTTTCTAATAGTATTGATTCCCATCTCCACCTAACTACAGATAAAGGATCTTCTTTGATTTCGTGGAAGTACTCCTTCCCCACTTGTATAATGTCTGTGTCAAGTGGTCCTAATTGGAATACAACACCTATTTCTTTCATAAACTATTTGTTCTGGATAGAGAGGTGCAAGGGTTTTGTAGGCTCTCCCCTAACCCACAGGTTTATGATATATTCTTGTTTTCTAAAAGTATTATTAGGGTTGAGTTCTATTGGAACCATATCTCTCGATGGATATGTACCTTACATGTCTCTTTCACCATGAATTTCTTTCTCACGAGACCCAAATGGAATGGTGCCTTCTCAACAATTATCATTTTCATGGCTTTCTTCTAGGTGGGCCTCATCCTCTGGGGACTTCATAAAACTAGCATTCCCTAGTTGATTTTTACCTTCCATGGTTTCTTCTATAGGGTTTTCTTCAACTAGGGGTTCTAGTGGACCAGTAACGGTTGCTTGATTTCCTTCTCTAATAGTTTCTTTTGCGTGCATTTATGCTTCAAGGGGCTTCTCTAGAGAACGAACTAGTTCCCTTTGTTCTTTCAAATTATCAGTAAATGACAGGGTTTGATCATGACCAGAACTGCCAGTAGGGGTAGAATAGTTGGGGGCACAACTTTACCCTTCAGAATTCTCAAATTACTCCCTTACCTCACCAAATATCCCCATATTTTCCCATACTCTTGCCACCTCTCCCTCATAGTCCTTCAAGGAGTCATCTTGTAGACTTGGAGGGATTGTGTGAGATGGCCTGGCATTTTTTATTTGAATTGGGGTGTGTCATTGTGACTTCACCCACATAGAGAATCTCCGTTTTGTTGGGCCTAAGGACAAAAGAGGGATTCTTCCTTCTCTGTGTCCTTTCTGGACCTGTGGCTCTTGGCCCTTACTATTCAGTTGCTGGGTTTTCTATAGTTGGGGCCACGGTAGGATTTACAATATTATCCCAAGTTAGCTATTGCTAGGCCAATACATGAATGATAATCAATTTGATCAGATCATGATGACCGATGACTGTATGTGGGTTCTTTTGTTTTCTAACTTAACGAGCAACATCATGCAATAGGGAATTTAAATAAAATGGAAACTTAATTGTAATTTTTTGTTTTAAAATAGCTAATAATTTAAGTTGGTAGGGATTTACCATGTCTTGTCATTCATCAGATGTGATAGATCTCTAGACAATGGCTGCCAATTCCTACCATGGATGTCTCAAGGTTGTAGGGTGAGTGCCTCTTCCTGTTCGCACCAATTGCTTGTCTCGGCCTTGAAATATTGTGACTAAATTGTGCAATAGAACATCTTTGTTCATCCACTTTGTTCCTTTTGTTGGAAGTCCAGTGAATTTGGCTACGATTGTTTCAAAGACCATTCTATTCCTTCCTCTTACCATGGTGCTGCCATTCTGCAAATTCTGTAGAAATTCAAGTGTCAGCTCTTCATGAAATCCTTGTAACTTATTCAAATATTGCAACCAACTACCGTGCTCAAGAATTGCATGAGCTTGGTATGATACCATGAGCATTGTGGGTTCATTTCAGATTACTCTACCTCCCATGGCTATTTCTTTCTTGTGATTGGTTCATGTGCGTGCACTTTTCTCACACTTTCAAAGTTTAGAACAGCAGAAGATAACGCTAACATGGAAATGATGTTGTTTTGAGAATTAATATCACATAGAGTCAAGTCATTTGTCTCATCAACAATATTTGATGTGCGATCATACTCAATCCACATGCTATCCATAATGGTTGTCATCCTTCCTCAAATGAGAAATAGTTTGATAATTATTACACATACACAATCATCATACAATCCTTTAACCGGAAATCAGTTTAATAATTATCACAAAACTATCCATAAATTTTCACACATGTTTTACATACATAGACCATCCCCCCTCCAATGCGAAAAGGGTGTCCACATCCGCCAAGCATGGGAAAAATAAGAGATAGTGTCTATAAATCATAAATGTAGGCAAACAATCAATAAAAGCAGTGCAATATATGAAAACAACAATTAAAACAATACACATCAACATATTTACAATGCTTGTAAATTAAAATAGATATTTAAATCATTATGTCAAAATATTTTTACCTTAAGTAAAAAAGTATGAAACACATGATTAGTGGTGAGTATTAATGAGTTTCACTAAAGTGATTGGACAAATATGATATAATGAATATAAGACATAAGTTACCATGCATGTTGGCTTTTTAGGAATGTTGTTCAAATGGGAAAGTTCCTTTAGAAATGAATCCATGTGGGATAATAGGATAGAGAGCCTTTGGCAGTGTCACATAGTACTTGAATACCACAAGGAGAGCCACTGCTTCCACGAGGCATCCATAAACTCGAAAGAGTTTATTTTTTACCCTTCAAATGAGCCAAAGTCCTCCTTTTCATTTTTAGATGATTCTCTTTTTTCCTTGCTATAAAGAAACCACTATGTTGGCATGGTAATGAGATAATCATAGTGCCATTCTAACAAAGTGATTAGGCTGGCTCATGACGAGACCCGCTATCCTTCTAACAGTTTTAATTATCAATAAGGTCATTACCTTGCTTTGGTGGCCAAAATGTAATGTTACCCATTAAATCTTTATAATCATGATAGGCTGGCTCATACTGAGACCCCCATCCTCTTTAAGACAATGTTTGTTGCATTTTCATATTGTTATATTTTCATATTTTGATGCTTTTATTGTAAAAAGAGGGAGGCTTATTTACTCTTTAAGAGTCAGGGATGGTGTAAGAAGTAAAAGAAATGGCAATGAATGTTATAATTTTATGCCCATATCATCATATAAAAGGGATTTACCCATTTTAAAGTGTGAAAGATAAACTAGAATGGTAATAAAATAATAAATATTTTTTTGATGTGTCCAAAGAAAAGATATTCAGTGAGTTATTATAAATATGCACCATGCCAACTTTTGAATAAATATAGCCATCAAAAAATTTCATAGGTCATAATGGTGTTAAGATTACTATTTTTCTTTATCTTAAGCGCAAATCCAATGAGATTGGTTTTATTCAAAACACAAAAGAGAAATAAAATGATAAACGAATGGTCAGTGATGAAACAACAAAGGGAAATCATAGTTGTTCATTCTACCGATTTAAGCAATAAACACATAAAAAGAAAAATCAGGGTTGTGCAATTTATTGAATAGCAATCATGTAATTGGTTGAATAGCATACGCTCAAAAGGTGTTCTTCAATTGATTGAACACCAATCGTTCAATCAATTGAACAACAACATAAAAATGAAAAAAATGGTGTTCAATTAATTGAATGACAATCATTCAATTGATTGAACAGAAACACAAAAAGTGATGTTCAATTGATTAATCTACAATCACTCAATCGATTGAACAATAAAATCGTAAAAACACAAAAGGTGTTTTTTAGTTGATTGAAAATAAATTGCTTAATCGATTGAACAACAAAATCGTAAAAATCCAAAAAAAATGTTGTTCAATTGATTGAATAGTAATTGTTCAATCGATTGAACAACAAAATCATAAAAACACAAGAAGTGATGTTCAGTTGATTGAACAACAATCATTCAATCGATTGAACAACAAAATTGTAAAAAATCAAAAAGTTTTGTTTAATTGATTAAATAGAAATTGTTCAATTGACTGAACAATGAAATTTTAAAAACTCAACAAATGATGTTCAACTAATTGATTGTTCAATTGATTGAATATCAAAATCATAAAAAATCAAAAAGTGTTTTTCGCTTGATTAAACATCAATTGTTCAATTGATTGAACAGAAAAATCATAAAAACTTGAAAAGTGATGTTCAATTGATTGAACAACAATCGCTTAATCGATTGAACAACAAACACACAAAAAGGTGTTATTCAATTGATTGAAAATCAACCGTTCAATCGGTTTAACAACAAATACGAATTTTTTTTGTTCAATTGATTGAACAAAAATGTTTTTATAGATTGAATAAGAAATATGAAATTTTTTGTTCAATTGATTGAAAAACAAAAACAGAAAGTGTTGTTCAATTGTTTTCACAACAAAAACACAAATTGTTGTTCAATTGATTGAACAACAATCGCTCAATCCATTGAACCACAATATGCACACAAAAATAAGTGTTGTTCAATTCATTGAACAACAATCATTCAATCGATTGAAAAACACCTACGAAACACACCCAAAGGAAAGAAAAATCCTCATATTTACATGGTGATGCCTAACTAGATTGCAATCAAGCATAGAAGAATATATAAATTATTTACAACTAAATAAAAATGCAATTTCACGAAGGCAAAGTTGTCAGGTCATCACTCGATGTAGCTAAAATTTTCATGTTGGGGTCATCACATACCTATTGGCAGAGATACTACATGGTGAGTGGTTTGTGATAAAGATGCACCCAATGTCCATTCACCTTGAAAGAATGGCTAGACCTGTCAATGGTAGTCAAGGTCACAGTACCATTTTTATGTACTTCTTGAATTTCATAACAACCAAGCCACCTTGTTTGCAGCTTTCCCAAAAAGTATTGGAATCTAGAGTCATAGAGGAGTGCCCAATCTCCTTTTTGAAACATCTTATTTTTTATAAGATTGTCATGCACTTTGTCCTTTGCTCCTGAATAATTGTGATACATTGTAGAGAAACTAGTTGAGCCTTGTCCAATTTATTTATTTGTTGATGTCACTTGGTTTGTGCTTCTGTTAGACCAAATCCCACCTCCTAAGCCATTCTTAGAGTCTTTATTACAAATTCAGTACGAAAAATAGGTTACTTGCCAAACACAAGTTGGTACGAAGAATATCCAGTAGTATTTCACAAAGTGGTGGCATAGGCCCACAAGGCCTCTAGAAGTCTACCAGCCCAGTCTCACTGATGTGTTCAGACTGTCTTGGTCAAAGTTGCTTCAATGACCTTATTGGTGTTTTCGACCTACTCGTTCGCCTGTGGGTGATACAAGGAAGTGATTCTATGTGTAATGTGGTGCTTCTTGAGAGTGGTTGTAATCTTGTGTCCTACAAATTTCTGTCCATCATTGTTTATCACTCCCTGTGGTAAAGAATATTACACAAATAGCCAAAAAAGGAAACTAATTACAAATTCTTCCATAGCTCTTGGAAAATCCACTATTTCTACCCACTTCATCACATAATATGTGGCAGCCATTATGTAGGCTGTTTGGTTTGATGGTGGATGGAATGGGCCAACGAAGTCCAATGATCATCATTCAAAGGGTTCTATGACCACTTGGGGTTGCAACAACATTTCATCAGAGTGGCGAGGTCGGCCCATCCTTTCAGAACTATTATAAGCCTGGGCATACTTCTTATAATATTTAAAAATAGTGGCCTAATAATAACCCATTTGTATTACATTATGCCGCGTCCTATGATTTGCGAAGTGTCTCGTGCAGGGTTTGTCCCAGAAAGCCTTCAGGATATCATAAATCTCTTCCTCATGAATGCATATGTGTATACACATATCATAACCTATGTGAAAAAAGGTATCATCCAATCCAATAAAATTGGGTGTTGCGCTAGACAATCTATTTTATTTCCCTTGTTGTCAAGTGTCTAGGTAGCTTCCCTACTACCTTATACTTTGCTACATCTGCATATCATGGCATTTTGACTACTGTGGAAAAAAATGTTCATCTGGAGATTTGTCGTCCACTAACAATGGATCATTTACATTTGGAACTCGAGACAAAAAATTAGTCACTGGGCTTTCTTTCCTCGAACAATCCTTGATGGTGATATCAAACTCTTGCAAAAGCAATAACCGACGAGTCACTTGACCATTTGTAATAGGTTTGTTGGCTAAGTACGTAATGGTCGAATGATCAATATACAAAAAACCTTTATAGCCAGCTATATAATGTCTAAATTTGTTTATGGCATAAATGACAGCTAAGAATCCTTTTTCTGTTACTCTATAATTAAGTTCAATAGTAGTAAGATTTTTTTCCAATATAATATATAGCATAAGGTTTTTTGTCCTCCTCTTGGCTAAGGACGGCGCCTTTTGTTGCATTTGATGTGTCTATGGATATGTGAAAAGGAAGTTCCAAGTTTGTTCCACGTAATATAGGTGCCATCAAAAATAGTTTCTTTAAATATGTAAAGGTTGTGTCACATTTTTCAGACCATTCAAAATAAACATTTCAAGTTAAAGAATATAAAGGTGCAAAAATTTGTGAAATCTTTTTGATAAACTTGTGATAATAGCTTGCATATCCCAGGAAGCTACCTACATCCATCTGAGTATAGGGTGTAGGCAGTAGAAGAATTACCTGTATTTTTGTTGGATCTTCCTATATCCATGTTGCAGAAATATAATGTTCAAATATTATGCCTTCGATCATCATCATGTGATACTTGACATTTCTTAGACACAGTCTCGTAGCAATGCATCATCCTGAAACCTTTTCTATTGTTTGTAGTGCTTGATCAAAGTCATCCATGTAAAAATCAAGTCCTTCATTTATTAGATCAGTAAAAACATTGAGTATAGCTCTTTGAAATCTAGATGGACATTACATAAGCCAAATGGTAACACTCTCTAAGAAAATGTACTCGAGGGATAGGTGAAGGTTGTTATTTCTTGGTATTCACAGGTGATTTGTATCTGATTATATCCATTGAAGCAATGTATAAAGGAAAAGAACTGTTTGACTGCCAAAGTATCAATGACTTGATCAATGAATGGAAGAGGGAAATGATCTTCCTATGTTTCCCTTTTCAATTCCCAATTATCCACACAAATACACCACTTCCCATTTTTCTTGGGCACAACGAAAAATGGATATACCCATTTTCTATCTGAAATGGAATAAATGAAATTCACGTCAAATAGCTTCTGTAACTCCTCTTTTAAAATGTCCTTGAGGTGAAAATTCAATCTCTGCTAAAGCTGTCGGATAGGATGAATGTCCTCTTCAGTGTAGATATCATGTGTACATGACTGTGGGTCTACACCGTCATGTCAGGATAATCCCAGGAAAAAGCTCCTTTATATTTTTGGAGGACCTAAATGAGCTTTCGTTGTTTATCACTGTCTCGGATATCATTAATGTTTAAAACTTTTCCTAGTTCAATTTCAACAGGCTTGCAGTTATGAACAATAGTTGTTTGAATATGTTGATCATCGGTATCTTTCAAAGGCTCTTCAAGGCTTCATTACCAAGAATTTCTTTTAACATTTGATGTTTTACTTTGTTCATATTAGCTCGCTAGTTGATAACATTTTTTATGACATCATCTTTAGTCTAACCCATGAATTCAAGTGCCTCTACTATTGTGAGTGGTGAATGAATGATTTCTTCTAGGTATGCAGGTGGTTGTTTACATATTTTACAATGGGAAGACTTGGTTTGGCAGGAGTATATATATATATTTTTTTTTATAGCATTCCCCTTTGCAATGGTCATGTTTCCTTCTCAAAAGCCTATATAGTCATTAGTCGTTGCCAGCCAAGGTCGGCCCAGAATCATAGGGTGCCCATCTGATTGACTCTTTGGGTTTCTAACAAGAAAATATGCTAGATACTCCCATTTATCAACAGAATCCATATTATCTTCTAAAGTTCCCCCTAGCCTTACCACCAAACGGTCAACAAGTTCTAGCAGGGTGGTGGTTGGTTCCAAAGTTGTAATACCAAGTGTCCCATAGATTTATGTTGTTAAGATGTTAATGGTTGTACCCAGATCAACTAGTGTGTTTGGAAAGGAGTGGCCATATATTTGAACTGTAACAATGGGATTCTTAGGATATTCATATTTTACAAGGGTTTCCCCTCCCTAGAGTAAATCAGATAGGGCCCCTACAACATCAACGGTGAGTGAAGTTTTTGCTTTCCTTACAGGCTTCTTTATAGATACCTCTTAAATATTTTTAGTATAAATAGGAATATCTTGGATGGCATAGAGGAGAGGAATTTTAATAGAAACATTTTTTAGTTACCCTACAAGATCAAAATATGGATAAACAATTGGTTTGGGTATTGTTAGCCTTTCAGGGAATGGGGAGAAGTGGCTATGTGTTTCTTAGGATCTTTATGATGATATGTATCTTCTCCTTGTGTTATTTCTGTATCATTTACAATTGATGGTATATGTACAAATGGGGTTTCCAATTCAATTCATGGCTATCCTTTATTTTCCCGAGGGGTAATGATACATCCTAACCTCAATCTATGTTCATTATATTTTTTTTGGTCAATCTCATAGTCTAAGCTATTGACAATTTTCACTAGCTGAACCAGTCTATTACTGGGATTCAGATTCAGTTGAGCTGGTAATTGGTGGTGCAGAAGAGGCTAAGGGTTTTCCTGTAATAGAAATGAAGTTGATTATGTAGGTTGAGGTTGAGGACCTGTCCGCACAGGTGTATCAGATATCGCCAAAGGTCACTGGCAATTTAGAGACCATTTTGGGTTGTGAGAATTAGAGGTAGGCCACTAGGATGGATGTGGATTACCTTTCAAATAGGAATAAAAGGAGAATTTTTCCAGCCATTACCTGGAAAGGACTGACTTGGCCAAGGTGCCATGGTGAATAGCTAGGATTTCCAATTCGAGTAACGTGACTGGCCTTGCCATGCTTCCTTGGGGTTTTAATGCTGATTAAATGGTGAAGATGGAAAGAACTGGGATGTGTCTTATGAAATACATGTAGGTTTTTCCTGCCACTCACAATGTTGGTTCATGAAATATATTGGCTCTATCTCTTATTCTGCTTTCTTGAAAACTACTTTGAGCACTGGAAGTGATGGACATCATTCAGTGGTGTGGTCCTTGGTTGAGATAACACATGTCTAAACCATGTATAATAGACACTCCCATTCATTGTGCTTCTTTCGACAGCATGGGCAGAATGCAAACAAGTTATGTTCTGCTAAGGCTTGTTTATGTTTAGCCTGTAGGACATCCAGCTGCATTGCGAGGGTCCCCACAATGGCCATGTTGAAAATCCTACAGGATGATTCTGATTTCAATTCGTGTTATGCCCCCACTGTGTGGTTTGCTTCCTCCACTTAGAGGATGTCTGTTTCCTGCTCTTGTGCCTATGCTTCCTCGTGAACACCTCATACACAGGTGAATGATTTCATCATAATATTCTTGATAAATATCTCCTTTCGCCATTAAATTTATATTTTCTAGCCATCCTTCTTCCATTCCCTTAATTCAGATAGCTCTTAGGACTTCTTTTGGTAAAGTGGTCTGAGGATATCTCTGCAAATTATAGTGAAACCATTAGACATAGTCTTCTAGAGTTTCATTATCCTTTACATCCATCTTAAAGATTTCATCTTTTAGTTCCCTAGTCTTGGAAAAGTCCTGGTATCTTGTGAGGGAGGAAGTTTTCATCTCATCCCAAGAGTTAATAGTATGTCCACCAAGACCGATGAAAGATGCCAAGGCTGTTGCTTTAAGAGTAGAAGGGAATAATTTTAGTTTTTGTGGGTCGGTGGTATAGTCTTATCCCCTACAGAGGACATCAAACTTGAATAGGAAGGCATTGGGATCCTCGGTGATCATCCCATGAAAAGTTGGGATGCACTACAAAGGAATATATTTCATAGGGGAATTGGCCACTTGGTCGACTATGGGGTATTCCAATGTCAAGGTTTGACCTTGAGGTGGTTGATATGCCATTTGGTAAAAAATGTTCCAATATACTTCAAGAATTTCAAGTGGTGTTATTTTACTAAGTGGAGGATTAGCAGTCTGATTTCGTTTCATAGCACTTTCTAGATTAGGGATCACAGGATATCCTTGTCCAAACAGCCGAGGTCTTGCCTTAGTCATTCCACTGGTTTATCCCTCTCATTCTCTTAAGTTACATGATGTTCCCTCTTGTAGAGGATAAGAATGTAAATTTGCCGTAACTTAAAGGCTCTGTTCAAATCCTCTAATTCAGTTTTGAATCTCAACATAGGTTGCAAATGGTGAGCGTGCTGCCTGAGGGATTGTAGTAGGAATTTTCTAATGACAACCCGAAATCTTACTGATGCCTGAGACTCTACTTTTCCTATCATTTAATTTGTAAATATTATTCTCCAAAGGCTCTCAGATCCCTTGGGTTTCATGGATTTAGGTGGGGGGTTCCGATTTTTTTCTATTTTTATATTCCCAATCATTCATAAAAAAAATTAATTCTATTTAACCTCTAAGCTTTTGTTGAAAAGCGGGCTGATGAGCAAGCACTTTGCTTGTTGGTTGTGTAGGCTATTACCTCTCATTTTCAAAACAAAATTCTCTTACAACAATGTAAAAGGAAATCAATTTGAAACACTTTCCCTGGCAATGACGCCAAAATGTTGGTGCACTAAGATGTCCTATTACAAGCAATCTCAATACCTACATTCATTATCAACCCAGGGCAAGTATTTTGATTTGAAGAGTGTCAACACTATATATGTAGCGAATTAAGAGGTCAATCTATCTTAGAATCATTGCAATTTCTAATTTCTATTTATCTAAGTTCAATCCAAACACTTCTAAAAGGAATTCATAACACACTTTGGAATTCTACTTAATCTATTCAGAAACAAAATGAATCTAAATACAAATAGAAAGAACCACACTTGGCTGCCTCAATTGGAATTGAAACTAACTTATTTAACATGAAAGGGAGCTATGATAATTGAACAACAAATTATGATTCAATGGCAAATGATAATTGAACAACAGATGACCATATAAGCATATCACAGAAAGAAATCAATTCTAGCTTTAAAATCTATGATAACGTTACTTAGAATGAACAACAATGTATTGCTGGAATTAACATAACCAATTCAATAAAAAGCATCACACATATTTAACGCACAACTAAATCTCGAACCTTTGATAAATAGTTATTGTAAATAAGAATCATCAATCCTCACAATAATGAGAATAATATTAACTTAGCAATAAAAAATAGTAAAGAATAGACAAAAATGATTATAACATAGGTAAAGTAATAGATCTTCTCTTGAATGGGCACAGAGTATCCAGATGTCCCCATTATTAGATACTCATAATATAATTATGAATTAAATGCAATCCTCTTCATTAAAATAAGTAACAGAGTTGCAACATCACCAAGATGAAAGTATTATAATCCAAAAGAATAGATACAATCTGCAAAGTTCTAAAACTAGTTGTTCAGCTTTTGTTTCTGCCTTATATAACATTTATAAAAGTAAATAGATAAAAACAAATCCTTAGGATTAGGGGATCCTCAAGATTTCACAATGGTCGATCTGATTTTATCATAAAATAGTATTGGTCATCCTGGTCTTTCACTTTATTCAATGCTCAAGACACTACCTCTTCTCCTTTACTAGTTATTGTTGTCCTATGGATTGAACAAATATCATCCAATCCTTGTCTCTGCATACAAAGATAGTCAAAGTATGTTTTCTATGCCCAAATTGATCTAATTTGTTACTAATCCATTTTACCCAACTTCTGTTATTGTTTCCTCTATTTTGATTCTGAAAATGAATATAGACATATGAAGAGAAATGCTAAATTAGACTATTTATGAGGAGAAAACATGCGTTTTTCTTGTCCCAACAAAGACATGCCTCAATCTTGGCAGAATATAAAATTTTGAGTGATTGGTTTCTTGTAAATGTACTCGATCACATGGTATATTGTGATATGTGTATGAAAATGTTCTCTCAATGTCCACACAGGAGAAGGTTTGAGAACTAATGAAGAATATTTATGATGTTAGAGGTTTCCAGGTTTGAGAAAGCCTCAATGGTTACTGTCAAAATCTGGAAATTCTGTTTCCTAGTGGAATGTGAGAGATTCTTGGATTTGTATAGTGCTTCAAATCTTGTTTAGGACCTAGGTAAGTGTGAATGAATAAAGTCTTTCAGTCATCGTTCGACATTGAATTCCCATCCTGTCTAAGATCTCAAAGGAAAGTTGTAACCTGATTAGACTAAGTGACAACATATTCAATTTCCAAACATTAACCTTACATGAGACATTCTTACCAGAAATTTCTAGCTTTGTTATATATATTTTCTCACTCTCCGAGTGTTTTCATTTTAGTATAATGCAAAGCTTCTTAATTTCATTCCTTCTTCCTCAATATTTTTTGTTTTTCTAGATTATACACTCGTCTCTATTCTGAACTTGTGAAACCTTTTCCTCAATGCCTGATAATAGTAGATGTCCTCTTGGGAACAAAATACATGAGTGTAATCAATTAGTGCACCAAGGGAATTTCTGAGAAGCGTGGTATTTTTCTAATAGTTTAATTTCCTACTTATGTTGGAGCTTGCTTCTATCCTGCATTACTAATATCTATGTGGCATCTTCTTGGAAGGAAGATGATCACCAATATCAGCCAAAACAACTCGATTTTAGCATGTACTCATATTGAACACAGGAATTTTGGATGAAACTGGTTTACATGGGAGCAAGAGTATGCATTAATTTCATTGAGCCAATGCTATTGCCAAGTTGGAAAAAAGGTGCAGTACAAGTTTGAATGTTGAAAATGCTCACCAATAATACGTTGGATGTTTCCTTTGTAAGAATCAAACATTGTTGGGATTCAAGGTGATTATATTTCAACCACCTATATATTTCATGTAAGTATTGTCTTGTGCTTTCATTCTTTAGTCCCTCAAGTGCAACTTATTTAGTATAATTTCAAATTTAAACATTTAGGAGCTACACTAATACCAGTTAGATGAATGAGAATAACTCAAATTTTTATATTACGAAGCGTATTTATGTGGATTCTAATAATGAGAACCATTTATAGTAAATTACGTTTGAGTATTATATTCTTAGTACCCAAACTAACAATAATAAGTGTGAGGAGTAGCCTAAGTGATATAATTGTTGTGCATTTCAATATTCATAGAAGGAAACACATGCTCAAACACTCCTACCCAAACTTATGTATACACTAGACAACCATATAAGTTAGAACCTTGGGTGGTTTTACTTTGGAAAATTGAATTATTTAATTGAAATTTCATTTTAGGGACTTTATCAATGGGGTTACCAATGCCAACTAGCCGAGGGTTTACCATAGAAATATACACCAACTGCTAAAAACATTATTTATGGAAAATCCTTTCTAGATATGGAGATATTTTACTTTTTGAGGTTGTGATATAGGAATTGTGCTCACTGCTAATCATTAATTTTCATTCGTCATGTAAGCATTTTGGGTGGATTAACATTTTTGCAATAGTTCAATACTTTCCATGGGATGCGATTATTGTTTTAGAATGGTGCATTAATGGAGGGAGAAAACACAATATCCATGTTAGAAGAGTGAAAAGTCTTGATTTAGTTAGTGAATTTGAGACCATAATAGCCTTATCGGGAGAGTGTTGACTCAAAATCACATGATATCCACTTCAGGTGAGTGTTGATACAATGACCAACATCCTTTATCTACCTACTAGTTAGTGAAGATGATTACCAATATCAACAAAGTTAGGTAAATTTGAGCATGTACTAATGTTTTTCACATGCTTTGTGGATGACACTGGTTTATGTGAAGGCGGGATCATGCATTAATTTCATTGAACCAATGTTATTGTCAGGTTGAAAAAAATATTCAGTACAAGTTTCAATGTTGAATATGCTAACCAATAATACGTGGGATGTTGGCTTCATAACAGTCAAACATTGATGCGTGTTCAAGATTACTCTGTTCTATCCACCTATAGATCTCATTCAAGTATTGTCTTGTGCCTTTTTTGTTCAGTCCCTTAGGTCCACCTTATTTAGTATAATTTCAAACATTTATACAATCTTTGTCAGCTAATAGGTACTCCAATAAGAAATTGAACACAACAACAACATTTGTATATTAAATTTGTACAATTAGAAAATTTCACATGATCCGTTCCTATTATCACATTTTACTTCTTTTGATTCATGTGAAAGGACTATTTTTGTTGAACATAAGTTACCACCAATAGAAATGTTGAATTTACACCATATGCAAATACTAAGCACTATTAATCGTAAAATAATTGCCTCTTTTATTATTCAAAGCATCCATTGTATATTTTAATTTTTGAGGTGGGGATATAGGAATTGTACCAATAATTATTTTTCATTCTTCATGTACGAGTTTTGGGTGCACTAACATTTCTACAATAGTTCAATACACGACATGGTATGTCATTGTTGATCTAGAATGGTGCATTAATGGAGGGAGAAAAGACAATATCCACGTTGGAATAATGCAAATCCTTGATTTAGTTAGTGAAGTTGAGACCATAATAGTGTTATGGGGAGAGTGTTGGGCCAAAATGACACCACTGTGCAAAGATGTAGATAATGGGAAGTTAACACATGCCTCATTCTTGACAAAATATAAATTTTTGAGTGGTTTCTTTCTTGTAAATGTACTACACAATGTGCTATAATGAGATATGTTTATCTACATATTTTCTCAAGCTCCACATAGAAGAAGGTTTGAGAACTATGGAAGAATATTTATTATGTTACTTGTCTACAACTTTGAGAAACCCTCAAGGAATAAAATCAAAACCTGGAAATTTTGTTTCCTAGTGTAACATGAGACATGCTTCGATTTGTCTAGAACTTGTTAGGTCCCTATCATACTAGTTATTAACCCATTACTGTTGTAGTTGTATCCCTTATTAATATTGTTGTGCCCCTATTACCCCCATATTGTTATTACTGTGCTCCATAGAATCCCTCTATTGTTATTTTTGTGTCTTTATATTAGTATTGTTAGGTCGGCTGGGTTATATTGTGACTCTTTAGACTCCTATATATAGAAAGGAGGTTTTTTCATTTGAATCATCAAGGAATAATTCATTTATGTAATTTGAAGGAGGTTTCGCCCTTGAAGAGGTTGAATTCTAAGGCGTTGATCTATCTTTTCTATCTTTTTCATGAGCTGGTTTCATAACATTTGGTATCAAAGCTTTGGATTCTCGGGTTTCACTACTCCAAAGATGTCATCATGGAATTTTCACTATAACTTATTTTCTGCGATGTTTCAGAAGCTAAAAAAAACCGCATTTGATATGAGATCGCACTGAAGCTTGGGTCCAAATTTCAGAGCTTTTCGTGCTATATTTGTGGAGATATGATCTGAGGAAGTTGGTATTTTTGTAGACTCCTGAGTTACATTCCAAACAGGTGACCTGGGGAAAATCACCATAACTTTCTCTCTAGGCATCAGATTGAAAATTCATAAGAAGGTACAGAAAGAGGACGGACTACAGTTTCTTGTAGGTATTTTTAGAGCCAAAGGCTAAAATAGGGACATGTGGCACATCGTACAAGTTTGCTCTACTGAACTAGTCTATAATTAGGTTACTATGGGAGATTTGGTATAACTCTTCCTTGGAGAATCCAATTGGGATTAGACTGGTGGCATTAGAAAGAGGACACAAAGGGCTACTCTAGGTTGCAATTTCAGAACTAGATGATCTGAAATTGCATAGATACATAAGAGTATCGAGCTTCTAGAAAGTGAAAAAGGGTGTGTAGATTTTTTTTAAATTTTTTCTTAGGCTTGGTTTGAAAAATTATTTTGAAGGAATTCAAAGGGCATAGTAGAGCATTATTATTGGTAACTGATGCCCTGAGGAAAGAAAATGCAAACGCATTGTAAGCAACCTGAAAGCTCTGGCATGACTCACGAAGAAGAGGAAGACATGCTACATGATATATCAAAATTACAAGACCAAGTGCAACAAATTTCACTCTCACAAAAGCTAATAGAAGCTAAGATAAATGGCGTGGAATCTAAGATAAAGGGCGTGGAAGCTAATATTGATGATTTGAAGATAGATTTGAAGGTAGATTTGATAGATATTCTACAAGAAATACTTACTAATGGTGAAAGGGTAGTAAAGGAAACTCATGATGTGAACAAAAGAAATGTTAATCATGATTTCACAGACTCTAATGTTGGATTGAAGACCCACCATATTCCAAAAATGAATATGAGAAATTTTGATGGCAAGGATCTCACGACATGGATATTATAGATGGAGCAATTTTTCGATATCAATAATGTGAAAAACACACAAAAGGTATGTATTGCAACTTTATATTTGGAACCAAATCAGTTTGTATGGTATCCATGGATTTTCTCTCGTAAAAAAATTATCACTTGGGCAATTTTTACGGAAGAATTGACAGCACATTCTGAGGACACAAAAAGCAACACTTTTTTTAGCCAATTGATAAGTCTCAAACAAAAGGGTTCAATAATGGAGCACACTGAGGAGTTCCAAAAATTGAACGTAAGGGTAAAAGACATTCTAGAGGAGCATAGGATTGATGTGCTCATAGGTAATTTAAAGGATAATATCCAACATGATGTTTGCCTTTGGGAACCTAATTCATTAGAGAAGGCATTCAGGTTAGCAAGAAAAATGGAAAGCAAAATTATGG
>APFE030966530.1:68533-111809 GCA_000404065.3 Pinus taeda
GTGGTGGCAAATGCACTCTTCAAAAGACGAGGATCGGAAGCATTTTTGGTTGTTTTTGTGCGGCCAAACTTTTCTTTATCAACATAGATTGCATAAATGAACAAGAGGAATGGAAAATGATTGAAGAAGTTGGACCTTATTTCAAAAGATTTAGAACAAGATTCTATACATCTGATACTTTAGATGGAAAATGATTCGTTATGGTACAAAGATTTCTTATACCTCTGTGAGAATTCCCAACTTAAACAAAAGAATTTTATGGAATTGCACACTTCTCACTTAGGAGGGCACTCAGGATTTTTAAAAAATTACCACAGAGTTAAGAAGGAATTTTAATCGGATGGCCTTAAATCAGATATTCAAAATTTTGTGGTGGAATGTTTTGTTTTCCAACAAAATAAAGTTGAAACAATTAAGACCCAGGGTCTATTACAACCTTTATCCATTCCAAGCCAACATTGGGAGGAGGTTTCAATGGATTTTATCATAGGTTTGCCCATGTGTGAGGGAACGAGTGTCATCATGGTGGTAGTTGACAGACTTACCAAGTATGCACACTTTTGTGACTTATCACATCCATTTAAAGCCAGTAAAATTTCTATTGCATTTATGGAAACAATTCAAAAGCTACACGGAAACCCAAAGATTATTGTAAGTGACAGAGATCCAATTTTCACTGGAAATTTTTGGACATAATTATTTTATTGTCTCGGTACTCAATTAGCTCATATCTCATCTTATCATCCTCAATCTGATGGGTAAACTGAGATAGTAAACAAATGTTTGGAAGGATGTCTTCGTTGCTTTGTATCTGATAAAAAGACACAATGGGTCAAATGGTTGCCTCTGGCTGAATGGTGGTATAACACTTCCTTCCATACAACAACAAAAATGACCCCATTTATGGCACTTTATGGATATTCGCAACAATCCATCACATCATATTTAAGAGAAAATTAAGGTTCAAGCAGTGGAACATCACATCGAGCATCAACAACAAGTCCTCCAACTCTTAAAGGATAACCTCGTGTTGGTGCAGAATAGAGTGAAACAACAGGCAGATAAATATTGCAGTGAATTTTTTTTTAATGTAGGTGATTGGGTATTCCTATAGCTACAACCATATAAACAAATGTCCCTCAAGGAAGCTAAGAAGGATGATAAATCATCACCAAAGTATTATGGTCCATACAAGGTGTTGCAAAATATTGGTACAATGGCATACAAATTGGAGCTTCCTACAACTTGTCGAGTGCACCTAGTTTTCCATGTTTCATGTTTAAAGAAGGTTATAAGCAACAAGATCCCAGTTCAAACAATATTGCCAGAACTTGACGAGGAAGGAAAAATTATATTGGAACTAGAAGCAGTAACAGAAACAAGAACTCGATAGCTACAAAATCAATTAGTTTTGGAGTATCTCATCAAGTGGAAGAACTTATTAGTTGAAGATTCCACATGGGAGGATGCGAATTTTATACAGAAGCACCCAAAACTACTCAAGCATTGAGGACAACAATTTTTTGAAGGAGAGGGGCATGTTAGGTCACGATAAGACTAGTGATTACCCCATTATTATTGTAGTTGTATCCCTTATTAATATTGTTGTGCCCCTATTGCCCCCATATTGTTATTACTGTGCCCCATAGAATCCCTCTATTGTTATTTTTGTCACTTTATATTATTATTTTTAGGTCGGCTGGGTTATATTGTGACTCCTTAGACTCCTATATATAGAAAGGAGGCTTTGTCATTTGAATCATCAAGGAATCATTCATTTTTGTAATGTAAAGGAGGTTTCCCCATCGAAGAGGCTGAATTATAAGGCATTGATCTATCTTTTCTATCTTTTTTTTGAGATGGTTTCATAACACAATTGTGCAAGGATGTAGATAATGGGAAGTTAACACATGCCTCAATCTTGACAGAATATAAATTTTTGAGTGTTTTATTTCTTGTGAATGTACTACATAATATGCTATAATGTGATATGTTTATGTACATATTTTCTCAAGCTGCACATAGAAGAAGGTTTGAGAACTATGGAATAATATTTATTATGTTACTTGTCTACAACTTTGAGAAAGCCTCAAGGAATAAAGTCAAAACTGCGAAATTTTGTTTCCTAGTGTAACATGAGACATGCTTGGATTTGTATAGCACTTCAATGCTTGTTTAGAATCTAGGTAAGTGTGAATGGATTCCAATTCTTCATAGGTTGTCAAAGGCAAGTTAAAACATGAATAGACTAAGGGACAATAGTATTATGGGGAGAGTTTTAAGAAATGACACCATTATGTAGAGATATAAATAATGGGCATTTAACACGTGCCTCAATCCTGACATAATATAAAATTTTGAGTGATTGGTTTCTTATAAATTTTCTCCATCACATGCTCTAATATGATATGTGTATGCACATATTTTCTCAAGCTCCACACAAGAGAAGGTTTGAGAACTAAGGAAGAATATTTATGATGCTACTTGTTTACAAATTTGAAAAAGTCATAAGGGCTATAGCCAAAATCTGGAAATTTTGTTTCCTAGTAGAATGTTAGACATGCTTTGATTTGCATAGCACTTCAATTCTTCTTTAGGGTCTAGGTAACTAAGAATGAATAAAAGCTTTTTGTTGTTGTTCCAAATTTAATTCTGATTCTCTCCAAGTTATCAAAGGAAATTTAAAGCGTGATTAGACTAAGAGACAACATGTTCCATTGATAAAATTTAACCTTACATGGGACATTCTTAGTAGAAATTGCTAGCTCTGATGTGTTTAGTTTCTCACTATCTCAATGATTTCCTTTTCTATAATGCAAAGATTCTTAATTTCATTCCCTTTTCCTAAATATTTTTTATTTCTCTAGATTTTACACTCATCTGTATTCTAAACGTGTGAAACCTTTTCCTAAGGAAGAATATTTATGATGCTACTTGTTTACAAATTTGAAAAAGTCATAAGGGCTATAGCCAAAATCTGGAAATTTTGTTTCCTAGTAGAATGTTAGACATGCTTTGATTTGCATAGCACTTCAATTCTTCTTTAGGGTCTAGGTAACTAAGAATGAATAAAAGCTTTTTGTCGTTGTTCCACGTTGAATTCTGATTCTCTCAAAGTTATCAAAGGAAATTTAAAGCGTGATTAGACTAAGGGACAACATGTTCCATTGATAAACTTTAACCTTACATGGGACATTCGTAGTAGAAATTGCTAGCTTTGATGTGCTTAGTTTCTCACTATCTCAATGATTTCCTTTTCTATAATGCAAAGATTCTTAATGTCATTCCCTATTCCTAAATATTTTTTATTTCTCTAGATTTTACACTCATCTGTATTCTAAACGTGTGAAACCTTTTCCTCGATGCAAGATAATGGTAGATGTCATCTTGGGAGAAAAATACTTGAGTGGAATGAATTAGTGCACCAAGGGAATTGGCGGGAAGCATTTGGCTGATTGCTGGAAAAAATTATTTTCCTGAATTGACTTAACATGTATGTCCGTAGGTGCATGTGTACAAGGAGTGCGGGAACTGAAAGTAGATGCATGTCTTATATTTTTATTTACTGGAGAATATTTTCCTGCATCAAACATTGAGGAGAGGTAAAAGAAAAACTATTTTTCCTTCCATCTTCAAATTTTCTATGAAAGTAACCAATTTGTCTAGTGGAAGAGTGTTTGGTACCTTTCCCTTTCAACTCACTAAATCTCCCTTGCATACTTTGTAAGATAACAGTTTGATGTGGTAGTTTCCTAACATTCTTGATAGCATGCTAATGATGGAGTTTCCTTCTATCCTGCATTAGTAATATCTGTGTGGCATGTTTTTCAAAAGGAATGTGATTGCCAATATAAACCAAGACAACTTGATTTTAGCATGTAATTATGTTCTTCACAGGAATTGTGGATGACACTGGTTTACGTGAAAGCAAGATTATGCATAAATTTCATTGAATGAATTTTATTGCCAAGTTGAAAAGAATGTGTAATAGAAGTTTCAATGTTGAATATGCTAACGAATAATATGTGGGATGTTACCTTTCTAAGAATCAAACATTCATAGGAGTTCAAGGTAATTCTATTTCTGCGACCGATGACTCTTAGGCAAGTATTATCTTTTGCTTTCATTCTTCAGTACCTATAGTCCACCTTATTTATCATCATTTAAAATTCAAATGTTTAGTACCTACACTAATACTGGATAGATGAATGAGGATAACTCAAATTTTTATATTAGGAAGTTTATTTGTGTGGATTCTAATAATGAGATCCATGTATACTAAATTGCATTTGAGTAATATATTCTTCTTACCCAAACTAATAGTAATTAAGTGTCAGGAGCAACCCAAGTGATATGGTTGTTGTGCATATCAAAATTCAGAAAAGGAAACACATGCTCAAAAACTGCTATCAAAACTTATGTATACCCTAGATAACCATACAAGTGAGAAACTTTGTTGGGTTTTACTTTTGAAAATTTACTTATTTAATTCAAGTTTCATTTTAGGGATTTTATCCATAGGGTTAGTGATGTCAACTAGAGGACAGTTTACCATAGAAAAATACCCTATCTACCTAAAATCTTATTTATTGAAAATACTTTTTAGATATGGAGAACTTTTACTTTTTGAGGCGGGAATATAGGAATTGTGGTAACTTCTAATCATTATTATGCATTATTCATGTAATATTTTTGGGTGCATTAACATTTCCATGATAGTTCAATATATGCCATGGGATGCCATTGTTGTTCTAGAATGGTGCATTAATGGAGGGAGAAAACATAATATCCATATTGGAATAGTGCAAATCCTTACTTTAGTTAGTGAAGTTGAAACCATAATAGTCGTATGGGCAGAGTGTTGACCCTATATTACACAATAACCTTGTGTGAAGAGAATTGTGCCAAAATCACATCATATCTCTTTGTCATGACAGTTGATACAATGACCAATGTCCTTTACCTACCCACTAGTTAGTGAAGATGATTATCAATATCAACGAAGTTAGGTTGATTTGAGCAAGTACTCATGTTCTGCACAGGCATTGTGGATGAAACTGGTTTACCTGAAAGTAGGGTCATGCGTTAATTTCATTGAATAAATACTATTTCCAAGTTGAAAAAATGGTGTAGTACAAGTTTCAATGTTGAAAATGCTAACTGATAATATGCGAGATGTTGCCTTTCTTAAGATTCAAACATTGGCAGGTGTTCAATTTGATTTTTTTATAGCCACTATAGATCTCAATCAAGTATTGTCTTCTGATTTTGTTTTCCAGTGCTTCAGGTCCAACTTATTTTGTATCATTTCAAAAATTTGTACAAACTTTACGCATTGATAGGTACACCAATAAGAAATTTAGCACAACAACAACAATTGCAGATGCAACATGTACAATAAGAAAAGTTCGTACAAGTCCTTCCTATTATAATATTTTACTTCTTTTGATGCATGTGAAAAAACCATTTAGGTTGACCCTAAGTACCATCAGTAGAAATACTAAACTTGGACCATATGCAAATACTAAACACTCCTTTCACAAAATAATTACCTCTTTTATTATTCGAAGCATCCATTGTATCTATATTTTGTTCATAAACATCAAAATTTAATATTGCTAGTGAAAAACATCTTGAATAAAGATGTATTTAGGTCACATGAGAAAGGCAAGCACCTTAAAATTATTAATGACAACATTCTGTAGAGATGCAGATAATGGCCATTTAACAAATGCCTCAATCTTGAAAAAATATAAAATTTTGAGTGATTGGTTTCTTGTAGATGTACTCCACAACATACTATAATGTGGTATGCGTATGCACATATTTTCTCAAGATCCACACAGGAGAAGGTTTGATAACTAAGAAATAATATTTATGATGTTACTTGTTTACAAATTTGACAAAGCTTCAAGGTTTACAATCAGAATCTAGAAATTTTGTTTCCTGGTGGAATGTGAGACATGCTTGAATTTGTGTAGCCCTTCAATGCTTGTTTAGGATCTATGTAAGTGGGAATGCATAAAATATTTATGTCATTATTCTACATTGAATTTCCATTCTCTCTAAGTTATAAAAGGCAAGTTAAAAGCTAATTTGACTAAGGGACAACATGTTCCATTGCCAAACTTTAACCTTACAGGGAAGTGCACTGCACTTGTTTGGTACTTCGACACATTCTGAGGGCATGCCAATAGAAATGTGAATTTTGTTGGATACACTGGTATTGGTTAGTTTTAGAAATGCTCTCATTGTCAAATATGATGTTTTCATGAAGTAATATTTCCAATCATGAAGGTAAAAACTTGGCATGCCCAGGACATATAGTGCCTATATTTGTGATTTATCAGTATTCCACCACTAATTAACATCATTATGGAGATATATGTTTAGTAGTATATTACAACAATGATTTGTTAGATCAAAAGGATTCCAATTTGTTTGAACGCCAAGAATCGGAAGGAAATTTATGTTTGTATTAGAAAAAGGGAATCTATTCTGAAAAGTATGTTTTCTGATAAAATATAGGTCTATTACCCATTCATTAAAAAAAAAAATAGTCATGACAATAAGAAATTATTTTGGAAACGATGAATTACAAAACGATCTAGCTCAAAACAACTTAGCATATTTAGTTTTGTATGCATTACAGAAAAATGAATGAGTATCATTAAGCTTTCTTTGAATATTTATAGAATAATTTTAGAGATTCTAAATCGAAATTTCATGTGTTATTCTAGCCCAATTAATTATAGGGAAAACAAGCAGCATACATAATTTGTTAGTTTATGGGAATTGGATTCATTTTCCTCTGGAATAGTATGTTGAGGATTGAATATTACTATAATGAAGTTATATTCCCATTTAGTATCACAATTCATAAAGTTGTGTCTTATTCTTTTTTAATTTCTTGTTGTAACTATGCATCAATAATACTTTTCTCCACCCATTACATTTCTACTGACTAGTTTTATTGTCGAAATGTTGCTTCTTTTAGAGATAACTAGGGGAAACAATACAACTACAAAAGTGGAGCATGAGACATTTTTAGTAGTAATTTCTAGTTCTATTATGTTTATTTGTGACATTTTATTTGCTTTGTTTATACAAGTCATCTTGCCAGTATTTCCCAATTAAAGAAAGCTTGTTCAAGTTTCTTTCTTTTATGGGAAAAAATAACATTAAGAATTTTTTTTATGTTGAGGTATATATCGTACAAATATTTTATAGTCTACTTTAGTATATATTCCAATGTTCATTGACTATCATTTCTTATACTCTATATTGTATCTCTTTTTTTCTTCAGAAAAGGAAATCAGTATTGATGGTAAGAAGCAGGGATTGAAGAAATATGATAATAATAACACTAGAGAAACAAAATCCAAATCAAGGAGCGAGAATAGAATTGGTCTATTGGTACCTGTAAAGTGAATATCCACACAATACACACACATAGAGAATAATGGTCAAGTCTTCAGAGTTGGTGGGCTCACCTGTAATGCCTTGGAAACATAATGATTATTTTTTGAAGTGATTAAACAATATTTCATGTGTAAATTGTACCTAACCAATATTAAGTTGGAAACTAATATTTTAATACTTGACACTTTATATAATATAATTTGTGGTTGGAGTTATTTATAGTTGAACTTGATATTACTTAGTCTTGTAATTAACATATGTAATTTTTCATTTTCATATTACATGAACATGTACATTGAATGGCAGTTTTTTTTTTTTTAATTTAGCTACAAAATCATACTAATTAATTTATGTTGCTTAATAATGAACACAAAAAATAAACCTAAAACTACGAAATCAGTAGTTTATGTTTATTGATGATGAACAAAAATAAAATGCATATACCAATTAGTTTTTTATAACGATTATTAAAGAAATGAGTGTAAACTATTAAAGTAGTCATTTATATAATGAATATGAAACTACTAGTAAAAAATAAATGGCTAGTGAAAATTATAAATTTTTTATTACAAATGACGAATAATTTTTTCATATATGTGATTGTTAGTAGCTAACTTAAAATATCTTATAACACGACCAAAATTTAATAATAGTTCTTTGGTCATTAATTAGTTTCAAACAATGACTAAAATTTGCACATATATGACTATTAGTAGCTAATTTACAATATCTTATAAGAAGACCAACATTTTGGTCATTAATTGTTTTTTTTGGGTGATAATTTAGTAATATATTTTGTGGTATATTTGGTCAATAATTGTGGGAATCAATGGAAAAATCAATGTCTACATTCATGACCAAATCAATGAATACATTAATGACCAAATCAATGACTAAATCAATGACTACATTAATGACTAAATCAATGACTACATTAATGACCAAATCAATGACCACATTAATGACAAAATAAATGACTAAATTAATGACCAAATCAATGACTAAATTAATGGCCAAATATACTACTAGACAACATAATTGAGACAACCAAACAATAATTACGCTAAAACTGACTAACATTTTGTCACATTATAAGATACTGTAAATTAGCTACTATTGGTCACCGACTAAGAAATAGTCATTTATATACAAATTTTAGTAATTTTATAGTAACTAATTAGCCATTTTGTAAAAGTGAGTGGAAATGGGAGGTCATTTCCATAAACTTCATCACAGGTTTTCTAAGCACTCCTAGACATCATGATTCTATCATGGTTGTGGTTGACAGGTTAAACAAGGTAGCTCCAGTGAAGTCGACTAATTTAGTATAGAGGTATCACAACTATTCATTAGGGAGATAGTAAGGTTTCTTGGTATTCTTGGGAATATTGTGTTAGAGAGATATTCAATGTCCACTTCCAGGTTTTGAAAAAATTTATTTGCAGGTTTGCATATAGAGTTGGAATTCCATGGAGCTTATCATCTTGAGATAGATGGACAAACTCAGAGGGTCAACAAGATTCTTGAGGATATGCTGAGGATGTATTTCATGCATCAATGGAAGTGGGAAGTGTATCTTCCACTGGTTCAGTTTATGTACAATAACGGGTATCATGAATCTTTGAAGATGAGTCTGTTTGAGGAACTTTATGGAAAAATTTGTAATACTCTCATCAGTTGGAGCAATCAAGTGAGTAGGGTGTTGACTAGATCAAATTTTTTGGTAGAGATGGAACAGGAAATGAAACATATGAAGAATAACCTAAAGGTATCACATGACATGCAGAAGAGTTATGCAGATCAATGCATGGTATTTAAAACTTCCAGGTTGGGGAACATGTCTACTTTGGCATCAAGTGCTAGAAGAGCTCCTTAGAATTAGATCATCTGCCAAGTTGGCACCTTGATATTTTGGGCCTTTCGAGATCCTTGAAAGGATTAGACCAGTTTCCTCCTGACTTGAACTACCTCTTATAGTGAAATTCCATGATGTTTTCCATGTGTCATTGTTTAAGAAGTATGTGAAGCATTTTGATCATGTGATTAACAGTTGTGTATTATAGGTATAACTAGAAGGATAATTTCATCTGAAACCTTAGTGCATTTTATAGCGAAAAATGTTCATCCTTAGGATTCAGGAAATCGAGCAAGGTAAGGGGTAGCAAAATCACTTTGGGCCTGATGAAGCTACATGGGATATCTTTAATCAAATGTGGGAAATGTATCCTTTATTTTTTTTTTGTCGAGACAAAGGAATTCACTCCGCATTTAGTATTTTAGTACTATAAAGATGTTGTAAGGCTATTTCGATTACGAAGAGGATTCATTCACATGAGTAGAAACATTATTGTTAGATGAGGAATTTATTCCCTTGCATCATAAATTTCACCATGTAGGTTTCCTTGGATTTTTCAGAGGCATAGATGGCATTATACCAATATCTTTAGCATCAAAAGTTCCAATAAAGTCATCAGGAAGGTATACACATTTTCCTCCACACATTCCTAAACTATTTAGTACCCTTTTCCTCTCATTTTGTGTCTCAACAACAACCCTCGGCTCATAATTTCCATTAACACCCCTATTAGTTGTAGTTCTATTTTCTTAGGATAAGTTTGAGGGTCTATCAAATGAAAACAAATTCGAGTGATATAAAAGATGAAGGAACGACATTAGATGGGGATTTGGCAACATTTGCAGATGAGTGATGTCTTGAGAAGTTAAACATGGAAGCTATTCGTAGGTTCAATAACAATTATTTGAGGGGTTTAGCTTTAAAGGCTTAGCCGGAACAACATTGGTCAAGGATAATTATCTATTGCGTAGATTTTTTTGTTCTTTCTCAAGGATCAATTTTGTTATGTTTATCATTGTTAAGTGATAGGGAAAAGGTGTTTATTGAGTCCTAGTCTTATGGTCCTTATAGTATTCTTCTCAAGAAATTGGAATTGTCTTTCCACCTTTGAAAGGAGCCTCTACCAATTTTTTATTTTTGGGTCATTATCATAAGCCTTAAATTCTGATTTTGGACTAAGCCTTTTGAGATAAACATTAGAAATATATTGGGCCAATTTGTCAATGTCCAAAATGACTTTGATTCAAAATGTGATAAGAAATGGCTATGAATGTTAATTAACATGGATGTGTATAAGGGTTATTAGACCAAATAAAAATATATAATGGAAATCTATAATGGGATATGAAGATCGAATTTGAGAGATTCCCTTTCTAGTGTTATGAATGCCATAGTGTATGACGTACCAAAGCCTAATTTAGTTCTTTGGATACAATGATGATCCTTTGAAGAATATATGGAATTTTAAATTTTTAAAGGTTAGGTGTGCGGACCTTATCCCAGAAGAAATAAATATATTGGAAAATATAGAGTAACATCGAGACATTGTGTTTAAAATGGGTCTCTTAAGAAAAATAATAAAATAATAATGTTTAATTTTTAAAGGAAATGAAATAAACCTACATTTTTATTGTTTTTTCAATTTATCTTCTTATAGGTTTAGACAAAAGTCAAGTGTAAACAAATGTAGAATAAAATTCCATGTCTAACAACTACCCACTCTATATTCTTTTGAGTACCTGCAGACTGGAAAAAAATGAAAATACATGAAAACGTGTGTTTGAAACACATATTTCTTGTATTCAAAACTTTTCTTTGTGTGGTTCTACTCCAAAGTATGTTGGGTGGGTAATCATTAGATGTGGGATTTAATTCCACGATTGATGACCGTATACACTTGAAATTTGAGCAAACCTATAATGAGATAAGCAAAAAATACAATAATAAATTAATTTTCTTCATTTTCCTCAAAAACCAAATTTTATCCCTAGGGATGACATCATGATCTTGAATATTATTAGTTCTCTTAAGGTTTACTTCCTTACAGTACATTTTTTAGGCTCATTTTCTTCCTCAAAATTCCTCTAAAATGTCATCAAGGGGCACATGAGCCCAATGCAAGGACTCAAGCGTAACTAGTGAAGGTGTCATAGGTCATTCCTTCTAGTAACACTCTCAAACATCACTTTAATAATTCCAACTTATTAAATGTTTTCTCTATAGGTCATCCCTCTAAATCTCTACACTAGTAGAATTCCCTCTCCTCAAGGACTCACAATCCCTCTCTCTTTCTCCTCTTCCATTGGAATATCATTATCCCCATGATGGAACTATCTTCATTGAAGACAAGCAACAAAGAAAAGGGAGAGTAGCAAGGAAAAAGAGCATTAGGAGAAACTCGTATGTAGGAGTAGCACAAAGGAAAATAATGAAAAATAATAGAAAAGAAAAAGGAGAGAAGCAAGGAAAAGGAGAAAGGAGCAATGTTTTCAGCAAGGCATGTTTGATACACAGGAACAAGAGGAAGGGTGATGAAAAATTCTTTACGAGATATTCCATTACATAAATGCAAAGTAGGGAAAAAGCATGATCATTGTTTTGATGCAAGGCAAAGGCAAGACTCTATGATAGCAAAGGCAAGCCAAGATGCAAGGAAAATGAAAAGACATGGACAAATGATGCGATGACAAGTTATTTTAATATGAATGAAATATTGTATTATTGCATGATATTTATTTATTTTATTGACATGAAGAGTATGAATTCTTGATATTTGGATATGATAAAAATAATTTTATATATCTTAATATCCAAGAGTTTAAGTAGTTTTTGAATTAAAGGGTCACATTTGGAATTCAAAGAGACAATTTTTTTCATTTCATATGTGTATGACTGGAACATCAAAAACCATCAATGCTCATTTATAAATGTGTGGAAATTTGGAAAGCAATTGTTTTTTTGTGAGAGAATTGGAGAATGTGTGATATTTGATTGAGGGGTTATGCATTAGTTACCTAGCATATATGAAGCTGATGCGAAGCCGATTTGAAGGGATGAGGAAGTAGAAATCAAGATGGATATATTCAAAATTTATGACTAGGTAAACTAGCACGTTGGTGTTTCTTGTTTGCGCGAGGGTATTGTAGTATCCTTTCAAGTGGAGGCTTGATAAACATCAAGTTGGAGCATATTGAGGTAGGAGCCTCCTATGGTTTGTACCCTACAGAAAACATATGGGAGATGGAGCTTCACTGCATGTTGCAGCTTGCAGAAAATTAAGGTAGCCACCTCTTGCATGTTGGAGCCTAGAGAAAATCAGTTGTAATAAGGAGTAGGAGATTTCCTTTTCATCACAACAATAATAAAATTTTTATTTTCTCCCTTTATAAGTTTCCACATATATTTGGTATCAGTATGTGTTGTTATTATGTTATGATGTGATGTTTTGTTTTTTTATTACTTCTTGTTGACATATGCAATATTATGGTCATTTTTGTTCTAAGCAATACTAATCTATTTATAGGGGAAAAATTAAAAATATAGTGAGGTGGCAGCCTCTGCGGTGCTGAACAAAGTTATGTCAAAATTAATCAAAATACTATGCCCGATATCCCATCGAGGGGAAACAAGTCCGAGAGAACCCAATGTAAAAGGCCCAGAGAGGGGTCTTAGAACAAAACTTAAAAAGGCCCACAAAGGGGTCCTGAACCAAAACCAATCAAAACTAGCAAAATGGTTTAGATAAAATGGTAGTATAGAAAAAAACCCATGAGAAAAATCCTGTGAAACATCCAAAGAATGGTGGGGCGAAATCTGCTGAATGGATCGGTTATTATAATGAACCCGGTGAGTCTCATCTAGTGGAGGCGCTTCCATAATACGACACGTGTACTCATACCTGTCATCATCCTCTACTGACATGCCATGCAGGAGGCCACTGATTTCTTGCATGCCCGTTGAGTTGCCTGCACTTGCATGCCTACCTTGCTGGCATTATGATACAAGTGTTATCCTTAATGGAAACTCACATAGATGATAGATCATAGTGCAGCAGGTAAGTAGCAAAAAATTGATGATCAGACTATAGAGAATGAATAAAGAAAAGTATATACACAGTTTCACTATATACCAAGTCACATACATACGCAGGTTCACTATATACAAAGGCACTCATATCGTACACACAAAATTTCATTCAAGGAAAGGTGCGTACATGTCAAAAAACTAAGTTTTGGGTCCGTGGTATTTGGACCTATGGTTTTGGACCTTGGTATTGCATCCGAAGTGTTGAACCCAGGTATTGGGTCCCTAATATTGGTTCTAAATGGTTTTGGACCATGGTATTGAGTAAGGCCTAAGACTATAAAAGGGGAAGGAGATCATTAGGCAAAGGGATGAACTTAAGTATTTAATATCTTCTGGAGAGCAAGATCTAGAATTGGGTTATGGTGCATAGCTGGATCTGAACCAAGGAAGAACCCGCGCACTAGAAGATGGATGAGTTCTATTGATGGGTCAAGATCTTAAGGCTTGAATAGTAGTATCTTTGTGTGATTTTGATCTGTTATATTTGGCGCATGATTTGATCTATGACTCTAATAATCTAGGTATAACTGATGTCTGAATAAGTGAAAAGGGTAAATTATTTCTATAGATCTGTACATAGGTTCGACACATCATAGGCTCATATACACGTTGGTTCAGTAAGTCAAAACAACATATACACTAGTTGGCCTTAATACAGCAGCGTATGCATGCAGGTTTCTACATATTGAATTAGTGTACATCTCATGAAATATGTTTTAGCTACTTCTGTTTATTGTTGTAGTGTCCTAGGTTCAGGATTGGTTTCTGGTTACTGTTAATGTATTCTTGTTACAACATTCAGAGAAATAGTTATTTGATTCAGTTTTGATTGAAGAAAGCAAGAATGGTTGATGCAGATATATTTGATGTTTGATTATTGTTATTAATGGATCCAATCTAGAAATTTATGAAACATGGTCCCTGGAAGTAAAGAGAAGGTTGTATCCTTCTGTAGGTCAGCACCTACGTACTAGTACCTCAGCTAGTACAAGAGCTAAGGGGGTTGTAGCTCCATTCCAGGAGAAGGTGGAGAACGAGAGAAGGTTGTAGCCTTCTGCAGGTGGTAGCCTGCGTATTGGTATAAGACTGCACCAGTATAGAAACATTGTAAAAAGAAGTTTCTAATTAAAAGAAGATAGAGAGAATTGCAGAAGGTTTGTTTCACCCACATTGGGTTTCCACCTTATATCTTGTGTTCTTATGTGTGACTACTTGTTCTATTTTACTATTCTTGGTTATAGTTTATATGTTCTGATGCACAGATTAATGATCAAAATCTGAAGAATAATTTAAATTACAAGTTTTTTGGTTATACACTATTTTCCTTAACTGTGGTTGCGTACATACGCGGTTTTTACTAACTGAAGTACCGTATACAAATCTAATTGTCAAAATTAAAAATAATTGACTTGATAATACTGACTCACCCCCCCTCACAGTATTATTTACAACAATTGGTATTAGAGCGAGGTCCTTCAGAAGAAGCTTGATCAATTGAAGGAAGATCTATCATCATGAGAAACTATGAAAAGGAGGCATTTATCAGGCCACCAATCTTTGACGGAAGCAACTTCGTCTATTGGAAGGTGAGAATCACAACCTATATTCAATCTCTTGGTACAGAAATTCTGGATGTCGTGGAGATAGGATACACATTTCCATCAGCAACTCCTACACATACGACTAGTAAGAAGCAGTATGAAACAAATGCAAAGGTTGTCAATACTCTATTAGAGAGTTTATCTCAATCAGAATTCTTCAAGGTTATGCACCTCAAAACTGCAAAAGAAATATGGGACAAGATCGTTCTGAGCTATGAAGGAGACGATAAGGTAAAATGTGAAAGAATAAAAACTCTCAGAATTCAATATGAAAATCTCAGAATGCACAATGATGAAAGTGTGTCTAATTATTTATTATGTATAGATGATATTGTTGACCGTATGAAAAACTTGGGTGAAGAGAAAAAAGAAGTTACTTTGGTTGAAAAGGTTTTAATATCTTTGTCTTCTAAGTTTGAATCAAAAGTTTCTACCATAGAAGAAAAACAGAATCTACAGAGCATTACCATGTCTCAGCTGCACGAAATCCTAACTACTTTAGAAATGAGAGAAAGGGTTCCATCAAAGATGAGAGAATCTGCATTCAAAGACTTAGGAAAAGGAGAATACAATGAGTCAGGACATATGTCGGAAGGAGAGGAAGAACCAAACTTTGTCAAGAACCTTCAACGGGCTTCTGGAAGATTCGGAGGTAAGCTACCTTTTAAATCCTTTGCTTGTGGAAGAGTTGATCACTATGCAGGAAAATGTCCTCATAAATATAAACTTGACAAAGGTGAGGAACTAGTTAGATGGAACATAAAACAGAATGTAAGTAAGAAGAGCTATTATGCAGATGAAGATAGCGATGGATTTTCAAATAGTGATGAAGATTAACAATGTAATGATTATAGACTTTTGATGGCTTTTGAAGATGATGATTTCTCGGATGCTATAGATGAAGAAAGTCTTTATGAAGAAATTTCTAAACTCAAAGTTTGTTTAGAAGAAAAGAATATGATTATAGATACTCTGATATTCCAACTTGCTAAAAGGGAAAAACATAATGAAAAATTAGAATGTGAAATTATAGGACTTAGAAAAGATATTGAGAAAACAAAAGCTCTTAATCTTAGATTTACTAAAGGATTTGAAACTTTAGATGAGATTATCAAAGTGCAGCGTTCTCCTCTAATCAAGACAGGTCTTGGATACACTAAAGAATCATCTCAAGCACAGAAGTCATCCACCTCCAAAAGTTATCTTGATGCAACAAGGAGAAGTGAACAGGTGGACAATTGACAGCAAAAGCATAAGGAAGATCAACAAATAAATCATGGACAATTTACTTCAATAATGAACAGAGATCACCAAGTAAATTGGGAGCAATATAATTCAAGGATGAACAAAAGCTACAACCAACCACAGGTAAATCATTCTCAATTTTCCTCAAGAATGGATGTCAATAGAAACTACAATCATTTGGTCAGAATTTTTGATAATCGTGGGACGTTCTTCAATGGCCAATGTTTCTCTTGTCATAATTTTGGACACAAATTTGCTCAATGTGATGCCTACAAGACCATCATGACTAGAGAAACTCAAAAACAAAGGAGTATGATTGGGATCATGAAAAGGACCTACAATAACTTTTCTACTCTTGAAAATAAAATGGAATGTTCTATTTGTAACAACTTCGGTCATGAAGATTCTGAATGTAGGGGTATGGTTCGGCAAACAACCAAGAAGGAGTAAGCTTCATTGAGTCCAAAAACATTGAGAAAGAAAGAACCACAACCAGAAATATGTGGTATAGCCTTATATGCGAAAGGATAGGAAAATCAGTGGCACATCGAGAGTTGATGCCTGAAACATATGACAGGCGATACAGAAAAACTTCGTTCATATAATGCCTTAGAAAAGGAAAGGAAGGTCTTGTTTGGAAATGACACCCCTGCACTCATAAAAGATAAGGGTTCTGTTATTTTGAAAGAAAAGGTCAAAGCTAGAAATTTTATTTATGTTGATGGCTTAAAGAGTAATCTATTGAGGGTCAGTCAAATGGGTGCTCAAGGAAATGAGGTAATATTTCAATCAAATGGATGTATTGTTTGTGAGCTTGATATAGGAGAAATAGTTATCAAAGGCATAATAACTCTAAATGATTTATACATACTCAAGGGGGGACAACAAACATGCTATCTAAGCAAGAATGATGAACACTGGCTATGGCACAGAAGATTGGGGCATCTAAGCTTCTCACAAATAAGGAAAGCATGCAAATATTAGGCAATTCATGATCTCCCTTACATCAGAATTCTAGACAATACAATATGCAAATCATGTCGGTTTGGAAAGCAAACCAGAACTAATTTCCCTGAGAAGGAAGGATTAGCTAGTAAGCCACTTAAAATTGTCCATACTGATGTATGTGGTCCATCTAGGAAAAGGTCACCTCGAGGAGAAGAATACTTCATATTGTTAATTGACGACTTTTCCAGGATGTGTTGGGTAGGACATTTGAAGCATAAATATGAAGCTTTCGAAAATTTTAAAGCATTCAAAGCCTTGGTTGAAAATGAATCAGATCGCAGAATCAAATTCCTCAGGCCTGATTGAAGAGGGGAATTTACCTCAGATGAATTTTTCGATTTTTGTGAAGAACATGGAATAAGAAGGGAACTCTCTACTCCTTAGCGAAATGGAGTAATGGAAAGGATGAACATAACGGTTCAAAAAATGGCTCGTGCTATGCTTGATGAGTCTGGAACTCCCACAACCTTCTGGGGTGAAGCTGCATTTGCTATAGTGACTATTCTCAACAAGACAAACATCTGAGTGAACAACACTCAAACTCCTCATGAACTTTGGTATGGTAAGATTACTACGGTAAAATACTTCAAAATTTTTGAGAGAAAATGTTACATCAAAACGATTGATGAAAACCTTGGTAATTTTGAACCTAGAGTAGATGCAGGCATTCTCCTTGGTTACTCTCCCCACATCAAAGGATATAAGTGTTACAATAAAAGACTTGGAAAATTTGTTGAAATTATTGATGTAGTGGTTTGTGAAGAAGAAAATATTGCTAGGCAGGTAAAATCTGAATATTTCAAAGATGATGAGGACTATACTTCAACATCAAATCAGACTTATGATGAAGAAGAAACCCATGAGGCACCAGAAGAACAGATAAGAATAGAAGAAAAGTCTCCATCCATGTACATTTAGAAGAATCATCTAGAAACTCAAATTTTGGGGCAGAAAGAGGCAGGTGTACAAACAAGAAGAACTATCTTAGAAGCTTCAAGCTATATAGCATTCCTTTCCTCCACTAAACCATGAAATGTAAGTGAAGCATGTAAAGATGAATGATGGGTCAAGGCCATGAATGAAGAACTTGAGCAGATTGAAAAGAATAATACTTGGGAGTTGGTTCCTAGACCAAATGATAAGAATGTCGTAGGGAGAAAATGGATATTAAAAAACAAGCTGAATGAAAATGGAGATGTTCTTAGAAACGAGGCTAGACTTGTTTTTAAATGGTATGCTCAACAAGAAGGCATATATTTTGAAGAAACTTTTGGACTGGTTGCTAGACTTGAGGCCATAAGAATGTTTCTTGCTCTTTGTAGCTTTCAGAAGTTCAAAGTATTTCAAATGGATGTGAAATCTGTCTTTTTAAATGGAGACTTATAAGAAGAAGTGTATATTGAGCAACCAGATGGATTCATCCTTGGAAATGATCCAAATCTTGTATGCAAACTTAAGAAGGCACTCTATGGTCTTAAACACGCTCCAAGGGCTTGGTATTATCGTATGGACAAATACCTCCATCAACAAGGTTTCTCAAAAGGATCAGTAGATAGAAATCTATATATAAAAATTGATAATGATAAATTGCTAATACCTATTGTGTATGTTGACGATATCATCTTTAGTAGCAATGAAGAAGCCACGAGTTAAAACTTTGCCTTGGTGATGCGGAAAGAATTTGAAATGTCCTTCATTGGTGAGCTGAGATACTTCCTTGGTTTACAAGTCCAAAAAAATAAAGATGATTTCTTTTAATCACAAACCAAGTACCTCAAGCAGATCTTGAAGAAATATGGCATGGAAGATTCGAAACCAGTATGTACCCGTATGGTAACAAGATGCAGCCTTAGCACAAGTAATGAATCAATAGCAGTAGATCAACCAATCTATAGATCCATGATTGGTAGTCTACTCTATTTGACAGGTACCCAACCAGACATCATGCATGCAGTGGGAATAGTTGGAAGATTCCAGGAAAATCCAAAGAAAGAACACCTTCGGACAGTTAAGACGATTTTCAAATATCTTCAAGGAACACAAACTATGGCGTATGGTATCCTAGAGATACAGATCTCACAATTCATGCATATACAAATGTAGATTGGGAAGGAAGCATGGATGACAAGAAAATCACTAGTGGTGGTGCATTCTTTATCGGTTCAAGACTACTATCTTGGTTAAGGAAGAAACAAAGTTAAATTTCTTTATCTACAATTGAAGCAAAATATTTGGTTGCTGCATCTTGCTACACACAACTTCTTTGGATGATCCAAAATTTGCAAGATTTTCAAATCACTTGTACTCCACCTATCTCCATTTTATGAAATAATACAAGTGCAATTAGTATTTCAAAAAATCTAGTTATGCATTCAAAGATCAATCACATACCTATCAAATATCATTTTCTCCGAGAACATGTGCTTGAAAAAAAGGTCAAAATTGGAGTATGTTCCCTCCAAGGAACAGGGTGCTGATATACTCACCAAACCACTAACCAGCGAGACATTTGAATACCTCATACAGAAGCTGGGAGTAGTTGACGCATCATCTTGCTATTGAAGCTTGTCTGTTTTAGAGAAAAGGGGTTGTACACGAGTTTAATGTGGAGAATCTGCGTACATATGCCAGTTTATGTGGATAGTGTCGCATATATGTTGGTTTGAAGACAAACAGTGGGCTAGGCTTAGGATGAAAAGAGCTTGATATGGGTCTGATAGAGACCATCTGACACAGGTTTAGCGGGAGCATATATTCTTCTAATAATGCATATTGTTGGCATTATCTTAGAAGATCTTGGCTCATTTTCACAGTTGTTGTTGGTTTCCGGTGGAACAGGTGAAGAGGGAGATCATGGTTGCTGGTCTGAATGATGATTGACAGATGCTACTGATGATAGTTGTTGATAATTATCATAGTCTTGCTATAGATATTTTTTCTCTATGTCATGTATTTATTTTCTTATCAAGGTCATGTAACGACCTACTTTGGTTTCCCCATTATGCCTAAGATCAATGATGTAATGTTCTTGTTTTATCTTGTGTAAACTTTTGATGTATCCCCACTTGGTTAGGTGGATGAGTCAATATTGGTATATCCCCACATGGTTGGGAGACAGATGTATGTATGAGTCTTGGTGATAGGAAGGCCATATATGATGTATAAAATATGCATCTTCTTGCAGAACATCTTCTTGTAGACCTTGCCTACAGTGAGGGGGACCATGGACAACATAGTAGAGCAGAGATTTCAGCATGAATTCAAGGGGAGCATAACCCTTTGCACTTGATGACAGAGGAGGAGAATGACTTGAGTGACTTGCAGTGGCCATCGTGTCCAAAGGGGGAGATTGTTGGCATTATGATATAAGTGTTGTCCTTTATGGCAACTCACACAGATGACAAATCATAGTGCAGCAGGTTAGTAGCAAAGAATTGATGATCAGACTATCGAGAATGAAGAAAGAAAAGTAGATATGCAGGTTCACTATATACCAAGTCGCATGCATATGTAGGTTCAGTATATACAAAGGCATGTATATTTTAAACACACACTTTCATGCAAGGAAAGGCGCGTACATGTCGAAAAACTAAGTTTTGGGTCTGTGGTATTTGGACCTATGATTCTGGACCTTGGTATTGCGTCTGAAGTGTTCAACAAAGGTATTTGGTTCCTAGTATTGGTTCTAAATGGTTTCGGACTATGGTATTGAGTAAGGCATAAGACTATAAAAGGGGAAGGAGATCATTAGGCAAAGGGTTGAACTGAAGTATTGAATATCTTATGAAGAGCAAGATCTAGAATTGGGTTATGGTGCATAGCTTGATCTGAACCAAGGAAGAACCCGAGCACTAGAAGATGGATAAATTTTATTGATGGGTCAAGATCTTAAGGCTTGAATAGTAGTATCTTTTTGTGATTTTGATCTGTTATATTTGGCACATGATTTGATATATAAATCTAATAATCTTCATATGACCGATGTCTAAATAAGTGAAGAGGGTAAATTATTTTTGTAGTTTGGCACATCAGAAGTGCGTATACACACTAGTTCAGTAAGTCAAAACAGCATATACGCTATTTGGCCTGAATACAGCAGCGTAGGCACGTAGGTTTCTACATATTGAAGTACCGTACATCCCATGAAATATTTTTTAGCTGCTTCTGTTTATTGCTATAGTGTTCTGGGTTTAGGATTGGTTTCTAGTTACTGTTAATGTATACTGGTTACAGAATTCAGAGAAATAATTGTTTGATTTAGTTTTGATTGAAGAAAGGGAGAATGGTGGATGTAGATATATTTGATATTTGATTAATGTTATTAATGGATCCAGTCTGAAAATTTATGAAATGTGGTCCGTCGAAGTAAAGAGAAGATTGCAGCCTTCTGTAGGTCAGCACCTATGTACTAGTACCTTAGCCAGTACAAGAGCTAAGGGGGTTGTAGCTCCCTTATAGGAGAATTTGGAGAATGAGAGAAGGTTGTAGCCTTCTACAGGTAGCAGGATGCGTACTGGTATAAGACTACACCAGTATAGAAACAATGTAAAAATAAGTTTCTAATTAAAAGAAGATGGACACGAATTGTAGCAGGTGGTTTTCACCCACATTGGGTTTCCAACTTATATCTTGTGTTCTTATGTGTGGCTACTTGTTCTGTTTTACTATTTCTGGTTACTGTTTATATGGTTTGATGCACAGATTAATGATCAACATCTAAAGAATAATTTAAATTACAAGTCTATTGGTTATATGCTAGTTTCCTTAACTACAGTTACGTACATACGCAAATTTTACTAACTAAAGTGGTGTATACAAATCTGATTGTAAAATGAAAAATAATTGACCTATAATACTATTTCACATCCACTCTCATTATTATTTACAACATGCTTGACATACCGCCGACACTATCTTCAATTGCATGCTTACCTCCGACAAGCTCCTCGCCATGCAAAATGTTGTCACTACCAGCCTTACCTGTTTTCTCTATCGTCTGTTGCTTGCTATTGTTTCATTTCTCTGGTTCATAGTCATCCTTGTTCTTCTTAACTACCTTCTGCTGCTCCCTATTATTCTTCTCTTCTGGTCCAAGAATATGGAGCTGAGCATTATGCTCATTCTGTAAGCTGATTCCCTCACTAAATGCAACAATGACAGTGGCTAAGATGTCAGGGTGATTCAGCGCACTTTGGAACTCAAATTGGGTCATGTGGTGGGAGGGATGAAGCAGGGAAGGGAGATTTGCAATTTTGGTCACAACATTCATTCTTCTAACTCCATGGGCCTATTCCTAACCTATACCACTGCAATTATATGGGTAACTACCAAAGAAATTATCTTTGGAGAGAGCAGTAGATGGGAAAGAGGAAGGAGTAGCTGAATCATGGTTGGGCGTCGATGGGAGGCAAGTGCTTTCGCTACTCCTACCACCACTACGACTATGCATTCGATGGTGAGTACACACCATGGTTGAATGTCTTCTGTTGAGCTAGGCTAAAATGGTTGTGTTGTGAATAATGAGAGCAATTAGGGAGGCAGAGTTGACTCTGGAGATGGTGGAGCTATTCAGAAGAGGAATAGAGGAATTCTGGGCAGAATTTAGCACACGGTGAGTTGGTTGAGAGTAACGGAAACCATTTCCCTAATCAACACAGCTGAGAATCCAACATCGCCTCCCAGTAATTGTGTGAGAGATTATCTCTGTAGCATGAGAGGGGCAAGAGCAGTTTCGCAATGAAGGGGTGAATGAATTATGTCTTATGGGAGCCAAGGCCTTATGCCTGCCATGAATACCTTGACTAGCACACCAGAGTAATGGTGCCTACAGACCATCTGTAACTTTCCACAAATTCGCATGTAACGGGACGCGAGTGGCCATGTGGCTTGGCTGTCTGCCGTCCTTCTATCTAATCTTCTTTAAATTCATTATAATCACTTGCATCGAGGTGCAATCTACTAGTCATTATTTATTAAGATGTTCATGTAATGTTTTAGTTAATGAGTTTAATGAAAATAATATTAATTTCCATGAATGGAACAAACTGATTCACTCTCCCCCCCCTTAAGTTTAGTCAAGTTTTCATCAATTAATATCGGAGTCGGTCCCTTCTATATAATATTAACAATTTGAAGGTAGTTCTAGCAAAGTCATGCACTATTAATGTGTACTTATGTTGTGTGAAAGAAACTTTCATGAATGGAGAGATAAGGTAAAATCTAAATTGATAGCTTATGGACCCAGTGCATGGAAACTTGTATGTGGTGGCTATTATAAAGACTCTCCCTTCATGAAAGAACAAAAATGGAATGATAAGGAAAAATGTGTCATGCTTAACATTCTTCCTAGTAAGGGTTTTGATAGAATAATAGATTTAACATCCGCAAAATAAATATCAGATATATTACATCTCATGCATCGAGAGGTGAGGAACAACAATGCGTAGAAAAAAAAGAGAAAGAGGGAGGAGAAAAACCCCTATCAGAAGGAAAGTGTTCAATTAAATGAAACCTCTACATGTACGAATGTACCTGACTCTCATAAAGAAAAGATAGATGAAAGTCAATCTAGGATTGAGTTATATTTGGCTACGATAGAAATATTGATGAATGAAAACAAATATTGAAGAAACAGGTGCATATATGTGATGAGAAAGAGCATGAGTACAAGGAGTAAATTGACAGTTTGAAGACACAACTTGAAGAAGAAAGGATAATAGAAGTGGTGATGAGTATTAAATTCAAGGAGAGAGACCTACAATGTAAAATATTACAAGATGAGATTGATTCAACTTGAAGTAAGTTAGAAGAAAAAATAGGTTTTGTAAGAAGCTAGAAGAGGTGATTTCCTTCATGAAGAACTTAGAAAAGTAACACATTAAATATGGTAATGAAGCTTTCCTAAAAAGACATCTAGGAGAAGGGACAAGCACCATGATTAATGAATAATAAAACGAGAAAAATAACCAATATCAAAATCCAAAGAATGAGATGAAGAAAGGGTTCACTGTAAGAAGATCATTCTCTCTTGAAAATTAGTTGAAAAATTCGGAAGATCTGAAAGGATATTCTTTGTTCATGTGAAAAATATCCCATGTTTTCCTTTTTATGAACCTAGACATGTTGCGGTCGAACGTAAGAGAAAGAATTTAAAAAAGAGTCAATAGAATATGAAATCAATAATATGACTCCCTCGAGCAAGAAATCACAGAAGACAACCATCCACTAGGTACACAAATCAGTTCTATGGTTACTGTTACCTTTGTGATGGTTTTGGCCATAAGGCTATTGAATGTAAAATTTATGTAAATAACATAAAAAACGACTCAATAAAATACAAATCAATTTCGCCATTCCTTGGTCATATAAAATGTTGTTTGTGTAGCAATATTGGCCACATGGAAAAAGAGTGAAAGTTGTTATATACCCTAAAAAAATCTAGACAAACAATGAAAACATCTCCTATAAGACCAAACTATGAATAATGTGAACACACAAGAAGGAACCTAGCTAAGATATGGAAGAGAAAGAAAATGGAGCATCCTGAAACTTGAAAAACAAATTGAAGTCATCTTTCCCTGAGGGGGAGCTAATCTAGGGAATGAAAGTAGTCATGTAGTTAGTGTTAGAGGAGAACAATCTCAAGGGGAGAGCAACCAATAAAATGTCATAGTCAATATAAGAGATATGGTGAGGCCAGCATTAGATTTTGGTGCAGAGGCTTTACTTTCATGTTAGCAAAACAATGATATGAGGTTATTTTCTTCGCTAGAGAGATTAAAAGAAAGCGAATCAAGACACTATATTAATATTAATAAATGAATCCAAATTCAAAAAAAAAACATTGCTACTAAAATATTAAGGAAATACCATCTATGTTGTGGTTATAATTACAAATATTGTCACTTTAGTCTCATTGGGTTTACATTTGGGAAGAGAACTAAAAAAAAAACAAAAAAAAAAAGAGGAAAGAAAGAAATAAAGTGAAAAGAAAGAGGAAGAACATGAGAAAAGGAACATTGAATGACTTATTTTCATGATCAAGATTTGTATTGGGATGATCAACATTGAAAAGGGTAGCAACCAGAAGTAAAACTAATGCAAGTAGCAAATGGAGGGAGCACATGCACATGAAAATGAAATTGAGAATCATAGGTTCTCGTCCTCTACTTAACCTTTGTCAATATTTACTGTGGAATCTTCTTCAGATTCTAAATTCTTAATTCATGTTCGTGATACAAATTGGATGTTGCTAGATTTATGCTACCCGACCAATGGAGGAGTTATCTTTGCCTAGTTGTAGCTCTTGCTACAAGACTTAAGAAGATTTTATTCCTTTGCAGCGACTAGAACCTATCAAACACATATTAGGGGAATGAAATGATATTTACATCAAACATGGAATGTGAGAAAAAAGGGAAGGAGAAAGAAAAAAATTGGGTATATGTACTGGAAGAGGTCATATTGAAATTTAGTAGCAAGGGATCAACCTTAGTGGTGGAAAAAAATAATGAATTCAACTAGCACTAGTTGTTTACCAAGATAAAAATATTTTCCTTCTTGAAGTTATCTATACCCATACTGGTTCTGAGATTTTTGAGGGAAGCTAAGAAGGGATGTGAGAGAATAAAATTCAAAAGAGGGAAGAAAAAAGTGCAACTAATACTAGATATGGAGGGTAGCTTCAACTCTGAATGAACCATCACATTGTCACACCAGAACCTTTTACCAGTAAATCTACATGTAGAATCACAGAGGAAGCATGACTAGCATGTGTTACATACACCAACGAAAGACATAAAGGCATGCTAGCAGGTAGTGTTGAATTGATGTATATGTAGGGATTCACTAATAAATTAGTCTAGGGTAAATAGGCATGTTATAGCACCTAAAGAATATGGAACAAATTATCAGATGCTTTATATAAATATTGGGGTTGATTTTTATATTATATTTTGGTATAGACTCATTTGGATAAACGTTATTTATGATATCGCTACTCTTGGAATAATGTTATTACTGTAATGGCATAATTATAGTGACAACTTAAATGGTATTATTATAATATAAGCGGTTGAATGGATAATGTAGGAATATAATGATGAATTTGATACATGCTTCAACATTCATTCGAAGCCCAAACATAAAATAAACTATAACATTCATACTAAATGGAGCATTACACATTGACTGGATACTGAATAGCCTTTAAATGGAGTGTTACCACATTAATATGCTTGACCTATATCATGTATGGATGAATGATGTTCTTTGGTATGACCATCATTAGGTGAATAATAGTATCTGATAGTGGAATATTGACTATCAAGCAGCATTCGGGGAAGAATGGAAAGATGTAAATTCATGGTTCAATTATTCAGAGCTACCTATAAATATAATCGCTAATAGTAATAATGTATAACATTCTTTAAAGAATTGCATCCAATGTTGAAATTGAATGATTTCCCTACAAAATATTACAAATTTATCCCCAACATTGATTTCACATCTCAATTGTGTGGAGAAGAGATAATATCGTATTACAATGGAATTGTAGAAGGGTTGAGGCATAGCATTGAGTAGTCTTTCATAATTTTTTTTAAAGGTTTTGTGGCCTAGTGGTCCTAAAGGTCAAGCTATTGGTAAAATTGCAAACATTGTTAATGAAAAGTTTATAAAATGCATGCATGAATGCAAAGTTTATAAAATGTGTTTATATAATGTGTTTATTGAATGCAATGTAAATGAGTTCTCGTGTTCCATTGTAAGACAATTATTCACAATAACACAACATTTATATAATGTGTTTATATAATTCATTTATTGGATGCAACATTGTTGCATAGACAACTATTGTATAATGTGTTAATAGGTTTTGTTCCATTCACTTGTGTGGCTTCCATTGACCATATGCAACATTAATATGCATCATTGCATTCACTCATTTCATCCTCCATATGCAGTGTTAATATGCAACATTCCATTCACTATTGTGGCTACAACATTTATATGCAACATTAATGGACGATGTTTCATATTGAGCATTTCATTCTCTATATGTAGCATTAATATGGAACATTTCATTCACTTGTGTGGCTGCAACTTTAACATGCAACATAAATTGTCAACATTCAATATGTAACATTTCATCCTCCATATTCAATGTTAATATGTAAAATTCCATAAACCATATGAATAATTGATATGCATTGTTCCATTCACCATATGCAGCATTCTAGTCAATGATTTTATCGTATACTTTAAAAATCTAGTGTCCAATGGCAGTATATATGTAGCTTACAAACTTTAAACTCCATTTATATAAAATCCAACATCTATTGGCATATCAAATCCAACATTCAACTCTAGCATCCACTTCCAACATTCTCATGTTAAACTCTAATGTTATTATTATCTTCATATTATTATTATTTTGGCTAGTGGTTCAGAGTTAATATTATTCAACAATATATATTTTGATCAATGCCCAAACTTCATTTCATTATTGGACAATGTAAGAAGTTGATGAGAAAAGGGTTCTCTTTGGAGATTGTTTTTTCAATCATTTTGGTTCGATTTGTGGGTTCTATTTGGATTTTTTTTATTTCCCATGCCTAGAGGAAAGCACATGTTATTTTCCTAGGCTTTTTCGAGCTACAATAATGCTAATTACAAGGAATTTAATCCATGGTATTATGCATAGTGAAGTCTTCACAAAATCCCATAGCTTGGTGGTGGTTATAGCTTCTTGATGATTCATCCTTCACTTTCGAGATTTCTTGTTTCCCTATTGAGGAAAACATTTTCATTTAAGCTGTTAAACACAACCATGATGAAGATAGAAGATAGGAAAGACAAGCATTAGATGCATATATTAGTCACGTGATATAGATTTATAGTACATCCGAGTGATTCTTAGATTCATCTTCCAAGGTCGCTTGGACTCCCTTTGACTATTCAACTTCCTCGCCATAACCCCTTAGCGAATTAGGTGTCCAATATTCCCCTTCTTAATATAAAGGTGTATATGTGAGTCCAAGAAGAAATTTATAATAAAAAAGTGTGCAAAAATGAATGGAAACACTAGGCTGAATGCACTCTCGTAAATGTTGGTATAAGGTTTTGGTTTAAGGATGACCACAACATTGGAATGCTTAGTGAAGTTCCTTAAACTCTTCCAAATATTGTAAGAAGCTAAAATACTTTGCTAAAGGAAGTGTCCTTAATGCTTTGGAGAGGGATACCTTCAACTTGGAAAAGAGAGATCTACAAACTACGGTGGTTTAAGGATGACCACCAACTCTAGAATGCTTAATGTGATTCCTAGAATTCTTCGAAAAATGGTAAGAAGTTGAAGTCTTCTGCTAGAAGAAGTGTCCCCAATTATTTGAAGAGGGAGAAGGTCAATCTAAAAAGGGAGATGTCACGGCCACATAGATGGTTTAAGGATCACCACCAAATTAAGGCATGTTCAATGGCATCTCTGTCCCTGCCTAGAACTCTGAATCTCGTATGGTAGGTTGTGGCTCAGGATTTCTTGATGTCTCTATGAGGCTTCTATATGCACTTCCCGTCCTATTGGATAGAAGGTGAGAAGATGGAAAAAAATCAACTACAAGATTGTTCAATACTCTATAAGAGTTTCTCAAATATGATTGAAATATTGTCTTGGTTGTTGAAGTCCATTGGGAAGAAGTGATCCATCGAAGATGAATCTTTGTTCTTATAGGAGGCTTGCTTTTGAAGCATCTATTTGAAGAATGAGTGATTTTATGGCAATGCTCACATGGATGAAGATGAAAACAATCATCTTTCATATGGCCAACTCTGTCGCAATTCTCACATTTAATAATTTTTTGCAGTTGTTGTAGAAGAGGACTAAAATCTAGAAAAAATGAAGGTGAATTGTCATGAAGAAACCCAATGCTGTATATTTCGATGGGCTTTCAATAATCTAGAATAAGAAAGGGAAATTCCTTGTCATATCCACGACCACATATGTGCTTGTTAGGAACAAGGTATTCCCAACGTCTAATGATGGGCTTGGGAAGTGTATGTTGAATTTCTACTTCATTGGGAACTAGATCTTAATCAACTTCAACATTATTCACTTCTTGTTGATGGGAGTTTACCTCAATATTTTGAAAAAAAACATGTTTAGAGTGATGACTCCACCATTGTAATTATACTTACTAAAGTTGAGATTCAAGGTCCAGAAAATCTATTTTATCTTGTGGATTTTGTAGACAAGTTTAAATTTCTAAGGGAGAGTCTTTGGTAATTTGGATTGTGTCATCAGCAATAGATTGCATGAGAGTTTTCAGTAACTCTAATACTTCACCAATTTTAGTCATTTTCTCAAATGTCAATCTTACGCTTTAAAAAAATGATGACACCTATGGATCAATGAGGACGAAGCAACAACCACTCATAATATCATGCCACTGCAATTGGATTATAAAATAGGGAGGTGAAGTAAATGTGCACCTTCAACTGAATACTCGATTATGAGTTGAAAGCTTTCAGCACCGACATTCTTTCACTAATAAATCATTCAAAATCAAGTCATAGACGGCTATATACCATTTCAAGGAAAGTTTTCCTTTACAGGAATCAAACGTAGTTAATGGGTTGGAGAACCATTTGATTAAGTAGCCATATTTTCAAGTGCTCATGTATTCGCATTATCTACATATATATGGCAAGAAAAACTTGATAGAAAAATATAACCTCTACCCTCAACAATAACATTGAACCACATTTTGTGACAAAGTTGTGAGAGAATATTTTACACAGTGGGAAAAAAAAATCTTATAATGTAAATCTTGATACAATAGAAAAGATCAATTCTTTGTTTTCTTTTAACATTGGCCTATTAATCAAATGGGTTGTAATTCAAATGTGAAAAACTCTTTTTTTCCCTCTTTCCCCAAACTATATATTAAAAATGAACATAGACAATGTGATGCCACCAATTGACATCGATAGAACGAGAGTTACCTGGGGCCAAATTTGTGTCAAACATAACCCTAAATTCTAAATACTTAGACCCACAATAGACTTGGCCCGACACTTTCATATGTACTTTGAATTTTTTTGAATAGGCTAGCCCCTTGGGCCATAATTATTCTAGGCCCTCTATCATTTTTATCATCTCTTGAGGATCCATCTTTATCACCTTGGAATAATAGCAGGTCTCTCCTTTTTATCTATCTCCTTCGAACATTTATTTAACGCTACCCCTATAGGATTATCAACCTTCGACAAAGTTATTTAATTTGACTTTGTGTTTAATTCAACTATAACGCACACAAAGCCCCAACTAAAATAAAATTAAGGTATTCCAAATAGTCCTGAACAATAGTATCTATGCCAGTTCAAACTGAGAAAGGAAAATTGAGAATGATTCTATTACTACTTAGAATATAAATTTTGAGGAAATTTTGAAATTCTTTCAAGACAAGTCTTCTCATGAGCTCTTTTATATGCTAGAGGAGCTCCTATCTATTCTAGAGCCTCATATGTCTGTTAAAATTTATAAAACTCTAATCCCTAGGGGACTATACAATCTCGTTGAACTCATACATTCAATTTGTAAATAAACGTTGAAGAGTGCATGCCTAGCCCATGCCACCTTTTCTACTTTTCATAGACAATTTTTATGTGTCAAACAAACGCGATGTGTGAGCATGGTAGAGAAGGAAATATAGATGATAGCAGATACCAAAGAAAATGTGGGGAACTCGTTTAGTGAGAGGGAGATTAAATATGTGTAAGATATCAGTTCTAATGAGCAACTGCACAATGATGTGTTAGGTTAAGTCAGAGTAAGAGAAATTAGTCAGAATAGGCTGTTAAATGTGTAGAGAATGTGGTAGAGGATTAGCATCAGAATGGCAAGGCTGAAATTTATAACATGTATGTGGAGAAAGGATTTGGTGAGAGCACCTAGGTGGAGGCCACAAAACCAATGGCTCAAATTGGAGCATCCACCAAAATTCGTCAGCTTTGATACAATGTTAAACACAACCATGAAGAAGGAATAAGATATGAAATATAAGAATTAGATTCATATATTATTCACATGATATACATTTATAGTACATTGGGGTGGCTCTTGGATTCATCTTCTGAGGTCTCTTGGCCCCCCCTTTGATTGTTCAACTTCCTGACCATAACCCTTAGCAGATTAGGTGACCAACAAGGAGTGATGTGCTCCTTTTACATGAAAAACATGCTCTCTTGATTTATTTTTTAAATATTAAAATATTATTCATACATAATATATTCTTTGAATATACCTTTCAGAGTTAATGTGTCCTTAAAGTCCTTGTAGTTACGTTTGTACACAAATTTTAGTGCAAACATTTTGATGCATATGACACTCATTATGTTTCAACTTCATATATTATTCACCAACGTCCATTAGGCCTTGGCATATATTAAAGACATTCCAAATACATCTTCCCATATATAAAATGCATATCAAAGAGTTAAATATTTCTCCATAGCTCACTTGACATTCATGGTGGATATATACATTTATGGAGAACAACTTTCTAATTAAGGTTTTACGCTGTCTCAAGCATAATCATTGAATATGGTCTTTTAAATTATTTTATAGTAGAATATCTACAATTAGAGAATTATACATTGCGTAAGAACTCCCTGGTCATTTTTTTCAAAGGGATAGTTAAGCAATGGTTATGAGCAACAAGGACAAATATTGTTTCCGGTCAAAAGGGGGAGGATGAATGTGCTTCCATCAATGCCAAAGGGGGAGATTTATGGAATTATTTCCATTGAAGGAAAAAGAGAAACAAGAGCAGCAATGTATGCAAGAGTAGCAGCAAGGAAAATAAGGCAAAAGAGCAGAAAGGTAAAGAAGCAAGGGGCCAACAAATGGAAAAGAGACTAGCAAGGAAAAGGGGCAACAAAAGCAAAAAGGTATGCAGGAGTAGTGGGAAGGAAAATAGGGCAAAAGAGAAGCAAGAAATAGGATCAAAGGATCAATAAAGGAAAATAAATGTAGCAAGGAAAAGAAGAAAAGAGCATGCAATGTATTGACAAAAGAATAATGTTTTCAGCAAGGCGTGTTTGATATGTAGGAACAAGAGCAAGGTTGATGGAAATACATCATGAGAGATGTTGATGCATAAATGTAAGGAATGACAAAAGCATGATCATTGTTGTGATGCAAGGCAAAGGAAAGACTGTATCACAAAAAAGGAAATACAAAGTCATGTGATAAAGCAAGGCAAGATGGAAGACAAAGGCAAAGACATGGAGAAGTTGTGTGATGCAATGCCATTTTAATATGAATGTAATATTGTACAATTGCATGCTATTTATTTATTTTATTGACACGAAGAGTATGAATGCTTGAAATTTGGATATGATGAAATTCATTTTATATATTTTAATATTTGAGAGTTTAAGAAGTGTTGAAATTCAACGTACACATTTGGAATGCAAAGAGACAAGTTTTTTCATTTCATATTCATTTGAGTGGAACATGAACGAGCATCAATGTTTATTTATAAATCTGTGAAAAGTTGGAGAGAGTTTTTTTTTGTTTTTTCAGACAGTTGGAGAATGTTTAATATTTGATCGACGGGTTCTGTATTAGTTACCTTGCACTAATGAAGCTTATGTGAAGAAGATTTGAAGGAAAGAAGAGGAAGAAATGAGGATGGAGATATGCAAAATTGATTACGAGGTAAACCAATACATTGTTGTTTCTTTTATGTATAAGGGGATTGTAGTGTCCTTTCAAGTAGTGGATTGCTAAACATGAGGTTGGAACCTATTGAGGAGGAGCCTTGTGTGGGTTGTAGCGTATAGAAAACATATTGGTGTTGGAGCTTCCTTGCATGTTGAAACTTGACAAAAAATGAGGTAGCATTGTCTTGTAGGTTGGAGCCTATAGAAAATCAGATCTAATAAGGAGTAGGAGCTTGCATTTACATCACAATAATAATGAAATCATGGTTTTCTCCTTATGGATTTCCACATATATTTGGTGTCAATATGTGTTGTTATTATGTGTTTATGTAATGTTTTGGTCTTATTATTACGTGTTGTTCACATGTTCAATCTGATGGTCATCATTTGCTAAGATTCTCCTGTAATGTTTTAGTTAATGAGTTTAATGAAAAGAATATTTATGTCAATGAATGGAATAAACTCATTCACCCCCCCTAGTTTAGTCAAGTTTTCATCACCCTATTCCGTAAATTGTCGCCCCAAAAGCCCTTTTATTTTAAGCCATAGTTGAGGTATCATGGCCATACAAACTACTCCGTCCTACTACTCTTGGAATTCATTCTAATATATCATAGTAGCTCCAAGCTAGGGAGGATGAAGGGTGCTTGGATCCTCCGAAATCCATAGGGCCAATGGTTGGTAGGAAATGTCATCTAACTTTGGTTAAATTAAAACCATAGGGAGAAGTCATCAGAAACAAACAAGCCATAATTTCTTAGGCATTTAGAGTAGGAAATTCAAGAGCTATGGACCATAAATTAAGTTACTCTATTTTAATGTTAGGGTTCTAAGAAGCTATTAAAAAATAGTAATCCTTGAAAGGTTGGTTTTATCCATTTATCTAGATATATTATTACTATAGGAAACAATGTGTTTAGGCGAGAAAGCATGGGGATGTCTTTACCCATAGCTTAAAGGTTGGAGATATGTGTCCTTCGATGTTGACGACATGTCCAAAGTTCTAGTGTGGCCTTGGAAGCTATTTTTTTCACATTCTACGATTTCAATTTTAGAGCCATGGATATCAATGGATTTCGAAATAAAGGAATGGACATTTCTATTTAGCTCATAAACATATATGGTCCTTATCTGTACAAAATGTTTTACTATGACTCTCTCATGATGTTTGGTTTCCTTTTAGTTCTGAATATATTGGTGATCTCAATCCTACTTTCCCACATTGAGAGGTGTAGTGATGTAGTTTCCTCATGATGACCGAGTCAAAGGTTGTTTTAGCTATTTGTTTAAATCAATGCATCTAGTAGAACTAAACTCTAAAAAGCTAACTCCCACTTGGAATAATGATTGTAAAGGAGAATAAGGTGTAACCAAGAGGTGGCACCATCTTTTATCTCTGAAACATTATTAAATATTTTCCAGCATGACATTTTTTGGGTGGAGGCAACCCTAATTTTGTACCACATGCCCATATCTCGAAAGTTAGTGCCCTAGAGTCTAAGAGGCCAACTCCCTTTAGATTCGTCTTGACTAGGTTAGTAAAGGAATATTATTAGTCTCTAATTTTCACTACTTGGGTACACTACTCTCCTTATTCTTAGGATTATGCAATAAAACAATTTTCTGAAAACCTCGAGAGGGTAAAATAGGTATTATTGTGTTCCTTTGGTCCATATTGAAGTCATATCAATATATAATAGAGATGGAGTAAAAGATTGACGTCCTTCTAATTGAGAGGGGCATGTTTTGGTTCATTTAGAAGCGAGAAGATTCCTTTAATTCTCTATTGGATGTCACGAAGAATTTATTATCTAAGGAAGAAGCGATGTGGTACCTTAAGAGCATGGTAATATGGATAGGTGAAGGATAAAAAAAAGCATTTTTTTACACAATTTTTCTGTGGAGAATTAAAGCCAATGATGGCTATTAGACTTTCTTTTCTTTGAAAAAGAAAAAGTGGGAAAGGAATTTTTTAACCTCCTTTCTTTTCTCTACTAGGATTCATTATTAAGGATATTGTAAAGACCTTTTAGTGTTTCCCAAATTCTTTTTCATTGTCTCCCAAAGTCTTTTTGAAGGGAATGAAAAGCAAATTTTCAAAAAATATAACATAAGCTTAACTATTCTCCACACTTTTGTTGATGCAGAAAAGCAATATCCCTAGGCTGGATGGTTTGTGTGTTGAATTTCGTGAACGCTTCTATTACTATTTACTCCATGTAGTGAAATAATCTCAAAATTCCAACTGAATTCTTAAGGGTTTCATTTTCAACCATGGATCCCTTATTGCTAAGACTTAGGACCCATCCACTCTGACTATGTCCATCCCGTTTCGTTTTGTAACACAATATATAAAATGATGTCTGAAATCGTTGCCAATCCCAAGTTAATTCATTCGAGAAGAACATTTCAATCTCCTCTTCCATTGTGAAGTTCATGACATGGTATCCTTAGCACAAGAGGATATGCACTCTATCAAGACTAAAAGCCTCCCATAATCATCAAGATAGACCTCTTGAAGGCATATGACAAGGTTCGTTGGGTTTTCGTTCATTTGGCTCTCATAAAACTGGTTATGCACATTCAAATAGTAAATTGGGTTACATAATGCATTTCGACAACCTCTTTCATGGTTTTAAACAATAGATCTGGATTACATAATGCATTTCGACTAGCTCTTTCGTGGTTTTAATCAATGGATCTGGATTACATAATGCATTTCGACAACCTCTTTCGTGGTTTTAATCAATGGATCTCGCTCTTCATTCTTCCATTCATCTAGGGGTCTAAGGTACAGGTGCTCTCTGTCTCTTTTTCTACTTCTACTAATTGCCGGAGATCTAAGCGAAATAATGATTGATGTTAAATCCAAAGAAGAAATGAGTTGGCTAAAAGTGACAATTTCTGATTCTTAAACACTTCTCCTTTTTGCAGACAATGTGCTATTGTTTGGTGCAGGTTCTCATCGAGAATTCATTACACCAAAAAGAAAAATTTGGCACATATCATAGTTATGGTGGTAAATACTTCTAAGTCCAACATACTATTTCATTTTCTGACCAGGGATATCATTCCATCTCTGGATCTCTACTTCAACGTTCTGAGGCGAAGAATGGAGCAATGTGTTAAATATCTCGGGTTTAAGCTGAAGCCTAATAATTATCATCTTGACTGAATGTGGCTTTCACAGAAGATCCATTTTGATAATAAAATTCTGGCCATACAAATGTCATACAATATTAATTTTGAATATAGCAAGTAGATACATTAGGAGACTCGTAGAAAAATGCGATAATTTTGTCTAAAAATATAGTAAAAATATCTCGAAATTTCTAGCTTATACTTTCGAATCAACCATACCCTCCCAACCTCCTAGTGGAGAACAATATGTATAGTTCTTTTTGACCGGAATATAAGTTTTTCTCTCTTTAAAAGAGCTCTTTACCAATATGGTTTCTTACTTCTGGTGTAAATTTAAAAATAAATCTAGATATAATTATTACAATCTTATCATAATTTTTTTGAAAAAAATTAATATTATATATAATAATATATTTATTATATAAATGAATTGCAGAGGTCACTCATGCCTCACCAAACGATAGCTTGATACGAAATTCCATATTCTGCGCTAACGATTTACGTAGCGGTGATCCACTCATTGCTCGTTTGAAGAACTATCACATTCATGTCAGACAGGTTGACGGGTTCGGCCTCAGCACAGAAATCGTTCTTCGCACAAACAAAAACGATAATACTAATATAATTACCTCTCTTCGCGACCTTGCAGTTCTTGTGGACATTAAGGGTGCCCTTTTAACTACTACTCGTAACGTTTGTCAACTGAATTTTGGTTTGTTTATGCCACGACAGTGTTTTAACCGTGATATTCTACAGTTACGTATTGGATTGAAAACAAACTATAATGAAAAAAGAAAAAGTGTTCTCACTTTTGTTTATCCAATTCCAAAATATCACAGAAATCAGTTATAGAGATAAGGATGGTTATATTTTTGTATTCTATGGTTTTAATTAGTTTTTTGTGGCTGGTCTCATTTTTCATGGCTATGATTTGCCCTTTTTCCTTGTTAAATGACTTGTTATCTTAATAACCTTCTTACTTATTCACTTGTTTGTGACTTTATTAACCTCACTCTTATCCAATTTCAAAATATTACAAAAAAATCAACTATGAACATAAGGATGGCTGTCATTTCGTTTTTCAGTAATTTAATTTGCTACTTTAATGTTTCAAGCCCAACCGTTTACACAGCAGCCACTTGAATTAAGGTGAATCGTAATCACTACGTGAGAGCATATCGTTATATATTGGCAAAGGGATGAAATTTGATGCGAAAACTGACTGTAATTAGGTGATTTTTCCATTTATTGCAATTAAAAAATTCCTGCTAATCGAACAGGGTGTTTTAGATTTGAAATTCCTAGCGTGATTGGCATGATGTTTCCCTAAATACTACCTTGCTGTCAAAACTTGTATCATTCGATGTCAATTCTATGTCACACATGATGTTTCTGGTGGATAGTGGTTTCTGTGTCAGACATGATGTTTCATATATGTAATGATTCTTGGCCTTATGTGTCGTTAATATTAATTAAACACTTGATTTAAGTTTCACGCTGGATATACATGGTTTCTGTTTCGTTTATATTAATTAAAATTTTTGAGTAACGTTTCACGCACATTTGAGTCAAGTTTCACGCTGGATATATATGGTTTGGTTTACTATGTGCGTTCACATTTACCAAGTCCGGGACTCTATACCCGATTGGGTGTACCGGAATTTGATTCCTTATTCCGCACCTCTCCAAATATAAGCTACCTGAATCTGGAATCCCAGTGTTATTCCGTTCCAGAGTAAGAACTGCCAATTTGTAAGGCTAGATGGAGAAATGAGATAGAGAAACAGGGAGGTTTTTGGAGGTCCCGTGGGCGTGAGATCTAAATAGCAAGCTGAGGAGGAATTGCATTAACATAAGTGGGAATAGATGATGTGTAATCTTCATTGATGTATAATGTTGATGCTTTTATGGATAAGGGCTAATTGCGATGTATTTGTAAGTATAAGTAAATCCAAAGCTATGAGGTAATTATGTTATTTTAATTTTTTATTTAAATTTATTAATTAAAAAATGTTATAAACAAGTTTTATATGAGATGAATTATGGTTTTATGTACTTGTCATATTGATAAGTCATCACATCATTGTTAACAAAATTTATATTAAGAATTTTCAATAAGAAAACTGGGTGAAATCTCTTCTCTTGTTACACTTGTTTATTTTTAATGCATAAATGTTTAATTTATATATTAATTACTTTTATAATTATTAATTTTTTTGTTTGTAAGGCTAATTTTATTAAAAGTAACAAAAAATAATATTACAAAGAGCCAATATCAGTAGAGTTCATCCTCACTATTAAAATTGCCCTATATTTGGGGAACCAGTTTAACATAGCAAAAAAGAAAACACACCACTTGGACCCAAGACCCACAAAACCAGAAGAAAGTTTTGACACAACATCATGTGATGCAGTTGAAAACAAGACATAACTGAAAGTTTTGACACAACACCATCTGATGTAGTTGAAAACAAGACATGACTACCTATCATGGAGACAAAAATCAAAACAACAAGAGACTTGACCCAACCCATCATCACCAGAAACCTGAGCTGGCATGAGAGTGGCCATGTGGCATCACTTGGGTACATCCTGGTGAGGAGTCTCCTTGACAGTAGGGCAGTCATACCTGTACCAATCCAAGTCCTCCTTCGCCACGTTGCCTTCCGCCTCAGCTTGAACTACCAGCAATTGCCATCGATATTGAAGCTTCGAGTGAGCTGTCACCTGGTTGAGAGTGTTGCTAGCGTTTTCACCTTCTCCATGCTATCTGCCATGCCAAGTTCCCCTTCCTTCTTCTATTGGGAGTTGTTGAGAACCACGACTAACTCCAAGGCTGCGATCCTCTGAGGTTGCTCTTCAGAGTTTCGCACAGGAGCAATGTGTTGATCATTTTCTTCTGAGAAAACTATGGTAAATTTAGCAGTTATGATGGGACTGTTCACGTTGCTCTCGAACCTAAATTGAGTCAAGTGAGGAACCCAATTGGGTTGCAAAGGAAAAGTGGCACTATGAAGCTTGAATTCTTTGTGCTCATCCATTGAAGCCCATACACTACCCCTACCACTGCAAGTGTGAGGATAAGGTCTGCGGGGCTAGCATGGAGGGGGAGAATTTTCCTGGGGAGGAGGTGGTGACGTAGGTGGTGGTGGTGGTTCAGAGCTTTGCACTGCCTGTGGGCAAGTGCTACCACCTTGGGTACCTCCTCTGCGGCTCCTCATAAGGTGATGGACCATAGCAATGTGGTGGGAATGGAGTTCACAAAAATAGGAAGCTCGGAAGGATAGCAAAGATTGAATAGAGGGCGCCTTGATAGGATTCAAAGGGCAGAGCATGGAATGGGAGTAATGATGCCCATTTCCAAGGTCAATACAACATGAAAGCCAACAACGGCTTCCGGTAATAGTTTTGCTACAGGGATTTCCGGCTTGGAGCAGGCAAATGCTGAGGGAGGGAGGGCAAACTTAGGGATTGATGGGTTCCATGTTAATACATAGTGCATCTGGTTCTCGGCGTGAGCGGCTATTAAGAGCTTCATACACGCGGGCTTGCGTTCGCCTCAAGTGAGCTTGGGATGGTGCACTCGCCACCATCTCGCTGGTCCGAACACCGCCAATCCATCTATTCGTCATTAAGGCTCTTTGAGTTGACCCGTATTACTTTTATAATTATTTTTTTTTTGTAAATTAGGCTACTTCTATTATTATACAAAAAGGCTACAAAAAATTACAACGAGGCAGGCCTCAGATTTCACCATTCGGAGATGGATTTAGCACAGTGCGACACATAACTAGGATATCCAGACAGACACTTGTCACCGACCAAGACTGGAAGACCAGCAAACTGCCAAAAACCTCAACCAATTGGGAGATAAACCTAATGACCCAGACATTGCTTTCAGTTACAGACTCAAAAAACCATATCCCCAGACTGTTACATATGACAATATAGCCGCATACAGAGGCACGCGTGAGAACTGCGTTTAACATGAAAAGAGTTGAGCATAGCTTCAGCTTTACAACGAAAATCTCGCTAAGAGAGCAGAGAACAAGAGAAATCAGACAAGATAAATTAAAGTGCCATACCCACCACCAAAAAGCCCTGGAAACAGGCTCAGTCATCCACTGAGGTGGAAGGCTGCTCTTCCACCACCCTGCAGCCGTATTGGTCCGGCTCGCTTGAATCAGTGTAAGGAGCATCGTCTCTAGCTGGTGCTCTCGGACCCGCCACCGCACCCGAGGTTTCCGCACGCTGATCTCGTTGACCTAAGACTGGAGCATGAGGCTGAGCTTGTTGGCACAGGAGTGGAGCAGGAGGCCTTTGCTCCTCAGCGACTTGTGGAGGGGTTGTACGATCACATTTCTCGATTCGAACAGAGATATAATATGTTGCATTATCCAGTAAGCACGGGAAGCAGAACCGGGAGGAGGGGTGTGAGGTATGCTCGCATACAGAAGCTCGAGCCCGCCCTCTACCTCTCCCTCGGCCTCGCCTTGCCCTTCGTCAGTCAGAGCTGTCTGAAGACGATTCAGAGTGAGAGGAGCGCTACTCGTTGGCTCTGCCTCTAGCGCCTCCCCGAGACCCGCCTCTGCGGCTGCTAAGGCGAAGCCTTTCTCTTGGCATATTGGGCTGGAATGAACAGTGAGACGGCACGGAGAGCTGTGGCTGCTCAAATCCAAAGGCTCAGGGAGCCAAGAATTCGGGCCCAGAAACTCTGAGTAGAGCAGAGGCACAGAAGGCGGGATATCCCTAACAACATAGATAGCTAGGGGAGCCACAAGCGAAAACACCCACAATCCCCGATTGAAAAACACAGGAGCGTGAAAAAGATAAACAGTATGAACGAGAAATTCAACAATAGAGACGAGGGCTGCCAGAATCGCAGGCCGAGGTCTGAACCTCCAAAAGCCCTGATAGGAAAACACAGGAGCGTGAGGGAGATAAGCAGTGTGAACAGGAGATTCCACAGAAAATACCAGGACTTTCAGAAGCGCAGGCCGAGGTCTATACCTGTGAGACCTGCTCCGACGTCCACAGACCTGCTGCAAACCACAACAAAGAAGAACCAAGAGCCAAACATTAACCAAAACAGCAGAAAGGAAATGAGTTACCATCCCTAGTTTGCTGTAATTATACTGTGCGGCCACTGTCCACGCCATGCGTGAACTGATACAACGCAGCTGCCTCCCGGAAGCTGAAGTCACAGAGCGCGAGTGAAGAATTATGCTGAGGGCGGCTGGCTTGCGGTGGGTTATACTGCCCGCTTTCAAGTTGAAACGATAGGGGTGGAAGGCCTTAAATTCTGTTGTACAGATGGTGGGGCTGGGCTGCCACTTGCCCAGTGGGAAGCCCACCCCTGTACCTCCATCAATTAATATCACCCGGAGCCGGGAGATGTAGATCCTGGAGCACCAAAGAGTGGCAATCCTGTTGAAGTTGTATATCCTCTGCATCATGGAGAGTGCCTATATAATGAGGACAATGTTGGTTCACCCCTTGGTTCGCCAATCTATCTGCTACTTTGTTGGTCGATCGCCTAACATGCTTGAAAATGATACTGTTAGGGCGTCGAAGCCTTTCTTCCAACGTTTCTAGCCTACTGAAAAGTCTCCAGCTGGAGGCTATTTTTGTCGCAGAGGTCCCTGCTTGAATTCTAGTAGCCGCATTGATAAGAATCAGGGAGTCTCCCTCCACCTCCAACGGATAGAAATTATGATGATCTCCCACACCGATCCCTTTCCACATTCCTTCCAACTCCGCCACATTGTTGGTGTTTGTGCCTGTCGATCCATAGTAGATGTGTTCCACTGATCCTTTGGCATTTCTGATTACGCCTCTGTATCCTGACAGACCAGGATTTCCTTTAGCAGCACCATCAAAATTTAGTTTGAAAGTAGCGCTGGCGGGGGGGACCATTGTGAGGGGGAGGTGATCTTGGGAGAATTTCTGGGAATACCTGGCAAAGAACAGTATATGTTAAGATTCCAAGAATTCCAGATGCTCAGCTCGCGGGTGGACGTTGGCCAGTCATTTTCTATCCAAGATCGAAGGGCCAACGTTTCCTGTAGAATATGCTTTAAGAGTAGCCAAAGGATTTCTACGGATCTTCTCCTGTTGTTGAAGACCCTATTGTTCCGTTCCTTCCATAATAACCAATACAGAAAGCCTGGAATGAGGTTCCATAAGGAGTTCAAAATGGGGCTTTGATAAGGGTGCTTGGGCCAAGTTCTGAAAGTGTTTGCTATGTCCCCCTGACTGTCCCTTATTCCGTCGTTGCATTGATCGACTTTTCCCCAGAGCTGAGCTGCGAGTGGGCAAGTCTCCATGAGATGTATGATGGTTTCCACTTGGCTAGTGCAGTTGGGGCATTGTGAGGGACTATGAAGCCTCTTCTTTGTAGATTATCCCAGGTTAGTATGCGGCGCTTGCTTAAAAGCCATAGGAAGGTAGATACCTTGGGCCATAATCTTGACTGCCATATGTGATTCCATAACTGATCCTTCTCTGTATGGCTATGATCATAGCGTATGGTATAGGCTTCTTTGGTGGTGAAGATTCCTCTTGAGGTGTGACCCCACCTCAGTTTTTCCTGCTAATTAGAGAGTTTGATTTTCCTTTGATTGAGCTCCTGATCTATATCTACATAAGTCTCTCCATGCCAATCTGTCTGCCAAGAGCTTGCGGGTTTCCATTGTTGGAAATCTTGAATCGCTTGCTGCTGCCAAAATTGAGAGACTTTAGATATACTGGAATGTTGCATGTGGTTCTGCCAGAGAGGTTTGTGGAAGATCGAGGCTAATTTTGGTAGCTGCTGCCATGAGTCCTCCCAGAACTGCGCTGAGGTCCCCGAGTGAATCTCCCAAAAGCTGTATTCTTGGATGAACGCGCAATGTATTTTAGCCGAATTCCAGATCATGGATCCTGAGATGCTCGAACTAATTTGGATGAGCTCATCCCACTGACTTCCGGGCGCGTATTTGGCTTGCCACATACTTTTATAATTATTAATAGTTACTATTATTTTAAATAAATTTGTAATTTAATTATTCTTTATGATTTTGTTTTTTATTATAGTTAAGAGATGTATAATAAAGTAGATGTTTATTATGAATTGATATTTATAAGAATTTACTAATCAATTTAATTTATATGGTTGCCTTAGTGTGAGCTTATTTTGGTGTCTTTATAATGTTAA